>JARFOD010148764.1:0-12627 GCA_031763545.1 Mopalia muscosa | reverse complement strand
GTACATACACTGTAGACATCCGATGTAGGTGTACATGGTCTTAGCTTGCGTGAACGGTGACCGTTCGCGTGAATTTTTGTTTGCGTAACCTCCACGTAACCTGAACGAGTGTTCGCATGAAAAAATAAGGCCTGTAACATCCAACCCATGGACCTGTATCATTGTACAGTGTACCAGGGTCAAGCATTTAACATATAATCTGTAGAATATATTGTGATGGTCAGGCTTTAAGCCCAGTTTTTATATATTATATTTCTTTTCTTTCTTTTTTTGGAATTCAGTAGAATAGATAGTGAGATACTTGCACCTTTTTACAATTTATTTTATTTCTTACAGTTGGATTTCAGATTTAACTTACTTGGGGTTAGACCATTGACTGGTTTTTCCTTTGACCATTTACATCTACTTTGACTTTGGGAAAAACTATCAGGCCATTTTAAGAGGAATTTGGGGGGTTTTTGCATAGTATCTGGTGGATATTGATATAGGTAAATCCTGTTGTGAAATCCAGAGTGAAATAATATGTTATACAACTGTGAATACCTTGGACAATTTCTTTTAACCATGATCTCACAAGCCTGACGAGATCCTTTCTTATAACAAATTTAAAATTCATTTATTTGCATTTGATCTCATAATATTTGGAAACGTACATGTGTCTTGTGACTGTGTTTAACAGACTAAAGTACCTAGTACTTTGACTGAGATGGACGGGTCAGATTTCATTCATTGGATTTATCTGATTGAGTGTTGTCTTGTGCTAACTTAGTTACCGCTATCTACTTAACCAGTAAGCACACATGTGACAGGACTGAAGATTTAGGTGAGATGCTCATTATATGGGTGGGTTCTTAAGTGGCCTGTTGGGGTTCGTTTAGTATGGGTAGCATGACTGCTATGGTTCTTACTGAGTACACGCAAGAGGGTAAATTGAGGCCTATTACAGGCTGACACTCAGCTGTTGCTCTCGGATATTCGGCTAATGGATAGTTTACAGAGGTCTGTGAGCGTAGGGGTAGAAACAAAAATCAATACTTTATTAGATGGTGCGGAATCGAAGTGCGTCAACTCTGTCGTAAAATCTGTCAGCTGCAAGGCACTTGACTTGATTACAACTGACCGTGTTAGAAAGCATTTCTCCAAATGTACAAAATGGGATTAAAGCCCAAAGTAAATATGACATTAGTTATTGTGGGTAACATTTGAAATGTAGCTTCTGCATTCCCCTTAAGGACAATTGGAACAAACTATCACGTCTTGTGTGGCATGTGACGTTATTACAGCATTTATCCATCTACTTTCTTCTAGTGCACCTTTTTCTAGCCTCATAGACTCCTTGATTTATTTTAACAGGGTTTTTAAAACTGTTTTGGTTTGTTTAGTTTTAGGCATTGTTTTCTCCATAATTATGTTTCTTTGAATTTGTCTTTCAAAATTATTTTGCAAAAGTTTCATGCATTTGTTGAACATTGTTAAAAAAAATAAAAAAATTATTTGAACCATCAATGGCTCAAATTTTAAGACTGATTGTTTTGTTGGGGAGAACAGAAGCGTAAATTAGTGACAACTGACAACATATTTCACAGGTCTTAAATCATGAGGCGCAGCTAGGTCATCAGTGGCTCCTGATATCTGAGGGCGGGTGAGTTGGGACTCGACATGGTGGTTTTACTGAGGTTTCCACCAAACTATTAACCCTTTGAACACCGATCCCCTGACCCAGTTTTAACCCCCCACACCAGCTTCCTGGCAAATGTACCAGAAAAAAATAAAAGAATGAAAAGCGTTACTTTTAGGATATGTTGATGATATACTATAATATTCCAAAGCCTCTAAAGGCATGTACACACATGAGGACAACTGTAAGAATCATATTTGGGCCTATCTCCAGTATTCTACTTTGTGATGCCAGTTGTACCAACAGTTATTACTTTCGGGACCAATACACAGAAATTCCTCACAAAATTTACACCAAAATACAGTTTTTTGTCTTTTTGGAAGATCTTTGTCTTTGGCATTGGGATTTGCTTTCTTAGCTCGTAGGTATTTCTCCCTGCATACTCGACAACGGTTGTTCTGTGTGGCATGTGCAGGCCTTTCCACATCATGATGAGCATCCCGAAGCAGTCTGTGATCTCGATCCACAGTGTCAGAAACTCGTCTACCAAACGCAGAGTTATTTGATCTTACTTCGCCAACCAGTTTTTCACACACAGACTCCACAAAGAGATGAAAGGTTAAAGCCCCACGACCATCAGGGTAATGTGGTTTTACAAAACCCATAAGCACATAGGCATTATATGTTGCCCACAGAAAGAATTTCACAAACAGTCTTCTTGGCCACTTGTAATGACGTCGACATTTCTGTAGCCTTGTTAGCTGATCGTTCTTATCAGTGCCGCCCATAAAGTCATTATAAGCCTTTACAGCTTTTGGAGCTACTATGGGAACCCGCCTGTGCTCTGTTGGATCATATCTCAATACATGCTGAGTAGGAGAGGAAATGTAGACAGATGTCACAAAATATATGGGCCGCTTGTCCTTCCATACTATTGCAGCAACATTGTTATTGTAAAGAAGCTCATATTCGCCTTTACGCATTTGTTTTGAATTTGACATCAGTTGTTTTGGAAACCTACGTCGGTTTGTCATTGCAGTGCCACAAAGGCGGATTTTTTTTGTGTTTAGATGTTCTGCTAATTCTACTGAGGTATAAAAGCGGTCAGTGTAAACAGTATAGTTTTGACCAGAATATTCATCCGTCATACGCACAACAAGATTGCCAGTAACACCTAAGGTATCAATAACATTGGCATTATTTTGTTTACCAGTATACACTTCAGCATTGGCAATGTATCCATTTTCGGAGTCACATAGAAGAAAAGTTTTGATACCCCATCGAATTGGTTTGTCCTTGATATATTGCTTGAATGATAATTTGTTCTTTGTGGGAATCATTCCCTCATCCAGAGATAAGTGTTCACGTGGTACATAGTAGTGTTTGAATTTTGACAACAGATGATCAAATACTGGCCTGACTTTGTATATTTTATCGTCTTTGTTGAGGTCTGGGTTGCTCTCATCTACAGCGTGCAAGCAGGACCATATGGCTAAAAATCTGTTCCGTGGCATAACATTAGGAAATCCAGGTGTAAGGCAAATATTACTGTCTTTTGACCGCCAGTAAAACTCGTACCTGTCTTTATGTATCAACATTTCCATGGAGACCCTTAGTCCGAAAAATGCTCTAAATTCCTGCATTGTAATTGGTTTTTTACCTAAAGCGTCAGCGATATAACTGTTGGGTTTCAGACTAATGAGACTAACAGCTTGTCTGTTGGTCTCAGATAAAAGTAATTCCCACAACTCATCATCCCAGAACAAAGACAAATATTCACATGGGTGAGTGTCTACATTGATAGTATCTGGCATATTTCGTGGACCTGGTGTAGCTGTGGGTGCAAACGCTTCCTCAGTGAAGTTAGAAGTGTCCCGTGTCCAGCCTGGCGGCGAGACAGCCCTATTCCGTGGCCTAGCAATCCCATGCTGCCTGCCACGCCCAACTTTGCCCGGCGAAGAGCTCTCACCTGAAGGACCAGGTAAAACGGCAGCATGTGTGGCTGTTCTGTTTGGTTCAGTGTCACTGTCATCGGTAGATGATGTTGGCGGTTCATAATCGCTTCCCTCCGTCTCAAAATCACTATCGTTACCGTAGTCATCGCCCTGTACACTCTCATTGTCCGATTGTAACACTTGTGCAAGCACTTCCGTCGCTGACAGCAATTTACGCGACATAATTCACCTTATTTTCGGCCCCAAAGCAACTTATTTTCACGAATCGATCAGAAATAGTTTACAACAACAACGGAATTCAAGCGCGCTTTGTAAGGATGACACTGATTGGCTCTAGAGTGGGTAGATCAGCTAACACGAGACAGGTGATTGAATGGCCGGTTTACCGGCCGCTGGATGCTATGGCACAGTGAATTGACGGCCGGTTTACCGGCCGCTGGTGTTCTAAGGGTTAACTCTGCTTCATGTAATTTTTGATATGGTTAAAGTAGCAAAACACCAGGGATAGCCAAAACAGCCCATAAACCCAAAAGACACTAAAATACAACTTTTTGTTGTTTTCTCTTTGCTCTGAGAGCTCCAGGGCAATAGGAAATTTTAACTTATTACTTCTTAACCCTGACGGAGGCAAGCAAAATTTTTACTCTACAATAAAAAAAATAAATGAATACATTTAAATGAAAAAAATTTTTATTGCACTGATCCTTTTTTTTTTTTTTTTTTTTTTTTTTTTTTTTTTTTCAGTTTTTTATTGAGAGTTTCTCCATCTGATTTAAAATAAAAATTTGACCGTTTGGTTGCTTCATTTAGAATATTATAAATCAGAAATGAATTGGCAACAGGCATCCTTTGGTTTGTATCTTCAATTCTACCAACCACAACTATCAATAGTTTTCAGATTTATGACAATAGTTAGCCCCAATTATCTATAGTTTCAATAGTTGCAAAAAACCCACATAAATAAGGAAATCATCAAAATGAGAAATGTGTAGGGGTTGAAAGACACTACATTGAGAAATGCCACTCAAATAATTTTTGCTTGGATTGATCGTCAAATATTTCAACTGTACAATAGTGTAGGAGATAATAAATTTTGTGAAAAAAAACTTCGACAATAGATCTCTAATATTGCATTGTTACAATAGTTGTTTTGACTACATGTGTATTCCACATTTTAAATCAACTGCATATATAGTCCCCTTGTATTTTACATGTGCATATCTACTTGTATGTACAGTAGACAGGACCAGTAGTAGTTCAGTACTGTACACATGCAAGTGCTAGGCTCTTTGTTTTATTTCATTGTTTTGTTCAAAACAAAGCATGGGTTGTGTCATGCATGGCTGTAGGATATCACAACATAACACAAAGGCAGTCAAAAGGTTATGAAAGCTTCCTTGGGATTATGAAATACCCCTGGCTTTTTTGAAGGGGGTGGGTGATTGAAGGCCCTCAGAGTACTCTTACAGCAGGCGCGTCAAGTAGGGGGCCTTCTAAACCTAAAGGGCTATCATTCCCCTGTTAACAGTTTGAGCTGATTTTAATATTCACAAGGATAGTTGATAGCCTCTCCCTAGAGTGTGTCTGACTGGTGCCTGCCTTATGTTTCCTGTGTTTGCAATCAAACTTTAATATTGTGGCTAGATTTAATGTCTCGTAAGACCTGAAGACGAGACAACATGACGCCCTGTATTACCAAGATTTATGGAAGATCTAAATCTCATAAGAAGACATTTTTTTCTCCCAAAAGACGCCCATGTTTACCTATGGATGAAAGCATGACACTGGCCTTGTATTTGAAATTTAGAAACAAATCAAATAAGAAAAGGTGAAGTTGATTTCTGATGTTTCTTTGCAATTTGGCTTACATTCATACAATTTCCTAGTTATGTGGTACGTAAGGTTGTCAATGTCAAATTTTTAGGATTGATTAATTTATGTTTAACCTACTTGCCCACCTTCCCTGTTCCATTATATATTTAATAAGTCATTTGTAAGAAAATGGAGCAAAATATGTTTCTTCACTTTTCCTCTATCATACTTTTGAGTTTAATAAAACCACTGTCATATTAGTAAAATACAGTACAATGTGTGTTAAACCCCAATCAATGAAACAATCCAGCACTTCACAAATAAATTGTGTCAAGTTGTTTAAGTTTTTTTAAAGGTAGTTTTTCTGTGAAAAACTCAAAGTAAAAATATTTTTATCTCAATTTTGGGAACAATTTAATGCAAGGGAACAATTCCTCCATGCCATTCAAATCTCAAAATCAAATGTTTTATAAACTGGTCAATACATATTTTTGAGAATGAAGCAATCTGTAAAAATCATTATTGTACCACAAGGGGATGAGTACAGGGGCATTAATATTATATTGACTTAAGGATAAAATTATTTTGTTGATTCGGCCCTGATTTGAACAATCAAACCGGAACCAAATCTGAAACAATTGTATGGACATGTTGTCTTGTCCAAGTATTCAATTCCAGCCTTACTACGACAAGGTTTCTTTATTTTATTAGTCCAGCTGATTGTGGTTAGTTATTAGCTTGTGAAAACCTACAAAATTTGATCTCTGACATTCAATTACAATGAACTCTCTAATGATTTGAAAATGAGTCAAGTTCTATTGACACCATACAATTGAACATTTATCTTGGAATAGTGTTATTTTTGTGTTTCTTGTCTTTAAATTGGTAAGTGTATTAATCAAATTGAATATTTATTCATCTCTTTCTCATCTGCCCTTTTAAAAAAAAATTTTTTTTTGATCAATAAATATATATGGAATATCACTAATATGTCCATATATCATAAAAACACAATGTAGAATTATTCTTAGGGAATTTACCGTAATTACATCATCGTCACTGATTACCGATATCGAAGAGTACTATCTTATTACCATAACCAATTATTACTGGTTATCATGTTCAATTAGCCAGAGGTGTCCCATTACTTGTCACTGCTGAGGTTTGATTAATCATCTCTCTCAGCTGAAATACACCTACTTGTGATTACAAAACCATTAGATTATAGAGTCTGATGCCTAGTAATTAGTATTTTCCTTATATTGAGATAGCACTTTCTGAGTAGCCCTTTCTGAGTTTGAATAGATTCCTGTTAATAAATTTGTGCAAGCTGCGCAGAGACCTGTCTGGAATCAAACTCGTAACCCTCCAATAAGGCACCAAGAGAAGGGCCTATTAATAAACATGTAAAAATTCCCCCGCTTCTTACTATGCCTAATTCAGGATAAAAATTGTATTTCGTTGAATTGAATTTCAGTGTATTTTAACAAATATTAACTGTTCTATTCACATTTCTGTTATGATGTTAATGTTATGTATTTCAAATACTTGCTTAAGGAATATGGCAAAAATAAAGGTGTATTATCAGTTTACTTTGTAGTTATGATTTCCAGGACTCCCCTTTTTTGGAGAGTTTTGATTGGTGGACCTTTGCTTACTTCTTTCTTAACCACTCACATCGCATCAAATAAGGGGAATTTACTCAATCTGCAAGTTCGACAAAATCGCACCTTGAGAATGCTCCTTGAATGTATATATCAAGCATAGTCCAGTTTGTTCAAAAAGTAGCAATGCTGTCTTTACTTAGCTTTAAAGGAAGGTTAAGTTTCCAACTATATCAACACATGTCATGTTTGATTGTTGCACTATTGTCAATTATTGTTGGAATAAACGCCCAATTAACCAACCAATTAATCAATCGACCTTTATTAACCCTTTTTAACATAAAATTAAGGAAACTTGATAAAAATACAATTTTTTAAAAACATTTAAATATGTTTCTCTCATTTAAACATGTTATTTAAAAACTACCTATTGTCACAGTACACATGTTTTGTTGGATATTTCAAAATGGAGAATCCATGAATTTTGTTTAGTAATCTGAATTTATTTTCCTTTGTCTAGTTCTTGTAGTGGTGGTTGACTGGAAGCCTTCTTAATGTGTTCCATACCCAAGGCCAAGCCAGCAATATATGTGACAGTTGCGTCATTTCAGTCTGCTTGTCAGATTAGGCCTAATAAGCCACCTGCGGCGCTCTCTTCGGTGTTTGATTTTCTTTTGTTTTCACGGAAGTGCAAGTCAATGGTTGGACAAAGTCTCTGCTAATGTTGATATTTTGGCCAAAGTCCGCAGATCCCACAAACCTATTTTAGACTCAGAGGGCCACTCTTTTGTTGATTTATGATAACGTTAATTGCTGTGCCTCGGAGGGGTGTTTTATGTTCCTGGACTGCTTAACCCCAACACACACCGAAAGTCTGACACCGCCCTTTTCTATCAGAAGACTCAAACATCACCTAAAGACCTTTTTGCAACAAAAATAATAGCAATGAATAACATTTTTAGTATTAAAGTCTGGAAATCTTAAGTTCAACATTTTTTTTTTTTTTGTTGGCATTTTTGATATTTAAATGATTTTTAATTTTATAAGTTTGATAATGTTTTTGCATCTTTGCATGTTTCTGTTATGTCAGCATGGGTTTTATGGTCTTTTCTTTTTTCACATCTTAGTTTTGCACTCCAATAGCCTCTCCACTCCTTCTTATTTCTATAATACTTAGTGTAAAGCAGTCTTTGCTAATTTCTTGTCCATTAAATCAATTGATTTATATCAGCTGTTTGTACAAATTGCTTTCAAAAGCTGTAATTGATTGGCCGCTGAATGACCTCTGCTGACCCCTCATTGACCAGTAGTGTTGCATGAAAATGGGGAATTGTTTGGGGTAGAAGTAATGGAAGATTGGTTTTGCTGTTACCAAGGCTAATGGAGATCATAGTCTTATAGTTTCTTGTGGGGATTGAATAGCCAAGGAGCCCAGGAACCGATCACAAAGACATTACCATGATTTATGGTATCTCACTGTGAGCAGACCTTACAGAATAGCCTCCAAACTCATTCTTATGTGGCTAAGTGGTAGCGTATACGCTTCCTAATCTTGTTTCGATGTACCGTTCACGGGGTTGAGTCCGCCTGTTGACCATCAGATATATGGTTAAGTCACAAGTTGTGGCTCTGGCAATCAAGGGGGTGGTTTTTACGAGGTTTCTTCTCGGTTTTCCAACCTAATAAGATGAGGAACAGTGTGAAGTGGACAATCCGTCGTCATTTAAGTGAAATACCCTTGAGTACACGTCAAACCCCAATCTATCAAACAAACAAACACTGTGAGCCGACCTAACAGAATAGCCTCCAAACTAATTCTTACATACACATAATTTAAATGTTGTTTCCTTTTATTGTCAAAGATTTAGACGTTTTACAGTTGTAAATTCCAAGATTTCGTTTGATGGATTTTGATTTTCCACAGACCATTATATACCATACATCTCCTTATATTATATTCATGAATAATAAACAATTTTGCTAGTTGGGAAAGTATTGTAGCATCAAAACAAACAAATTTAAATTTTCGGAGAAATCCTGACAATTTCTAATTGTGTAATCTGTCGCCTGAATCCCTCAAACAATTTATAAGTCCTTTAAATAACTTCTCATTTTTTAAGTATTTTAACCAAATCTTAAAGGTATGAAAATCAGATTATTTATGTTTTGCAGTTTATTGTTTAATTATCTGGAGGTACACAACCATATAAGTAAAGTGGCCTCAGGGGCTTAGCCAGAAATCAAAAGTATGCTGTCCAAAATGGTTATTTTCCTTCACTTTTTAGGTAGCTACATTTAGCTGTCCATTTTTCCCTACTGTCTGCATGTTAAAATCTCTTAAAATAGGTTGTACAAATGAGGCAATTGTTCAATTCAGGGTTGTACGATGGAGGAGAACACCCTTCTGCCTAAGCCTTTAAGTGGCCTTGAAACACAAATCCACAAGCTATTACAGCTAAAATGTTCCATATTTACTGTTATAAAAACAAAAAAAAAGAGTCCAGAACATTCTGTGTCAAAGCAATAAAAAAAATTAATGTAATGTGTTAATTTAGAAATCAAAAAAGTTTTGTTTATTTTTATTTGACTATCAACCGCCACAGTGTTGTTATTTTTTTAACTGATTTCCTTTTTTAAATAATTACATCAGAGTTTCGTCACTGATTTGCTTGGATAGAAAACTAAAATATTTGTCTCTTTAATTGGCAAGAGGCATTTTTTTATTCAGAACAAAATTAACACAGAGGACATTATTAAACACAGATTCAGGTGATCTGTCAGACAGACTTGTAATTTGTGACAGTATTCATGAACAGGTTTTATTTACATCAATCGTTTTTGTTATTAAAAATTGATTGAAAGAAATTGTTATTTTGTTGTGACCCTCATTGAAGTAGACATGAAATAACCCTACTATGTACATGTGATGCCTAAAGTTGAGCATTATCTTTAATTCGGCAACAATGCACTGATACTGCCTTATCTGTGCTAAGGCCCAATGATCTGTTCACCTCTAGATAAATTGTTTTTGCTGCCGTGATAGATGACTAGTACGGGTCAGTTTTATGTATAACTATCAACCGTTATATCCTGGAGTTTAGATTTCTTTTCTCTAAGACATAACCTTGGTCGATTTCAAGATTGACACTCGTCGCTATACTATGATGGACGAGCTGTGTGGTTCTTGCCAATTGAACGGTAGTTATAGCCCTACCACCATCATGCCCACATCCAACCTAATATTTCACGCCAAGCGAACCATGTGATTACAAGAAATATCGAAACCATTTTCATGGATGTATACAGGGCTCCCGAACCGTTATAAGAAATAAAAATAATTATTTCCAAGAAAAACTGGCTTGGTCTTTAGTTTCAAACCCATAAGAAATGCCTGAAAAAGAAAAAATGTTGAAAAATAAAAAGACTTAGTGGTTTTTTTTTCCTTTTATCATGCTTTGAGTTTTTATTCAGATAAATGATGATGTTGCTGTCAATGAGTTTCTAAAGTTAGAATCATTTCTAAGTCAGAATGCCTTTTTGTGGTCTTTAATCACAAAAACTAGTCCCATTTCGTGATCACAAAACTGTGTTCTCTATAAATCATTATTGCACTACATGGCTGTGACACATTTGTTCATATTTAGTATTATTTCATTTACTTAAAATAGCTATTGATTGAAATTGTTTTTCAAAAATTCACTTCTCCTAGTGGAGATATAGGCAAGAAAACAGTGATTGCATACTTTATTTCCAGTATAGTGTATTTCTCTATAGTATGGCTTATTGGTTTCAAGAACTAATTTTGAATGTTTAAAATTGAATTTCACGTCCCAAAGTTTCGATACAGCTTTTTTAAAATGTTGTATTTCAGGTGTTTCTAGATTGTTCTCTCATTTATTTTTTAGTGGCTTGACACAATTATATTTCAAAAAAAATAATATAGACTTCAAAATTCACATGCTTCTATGTAAAACAATATGATGCACTTAATGCTAATATTTCCTGGATTTCCAAATGATTAAGCCCTCTGGCTAAAGGCAATTTGTTGGAAGAGTGGCAAGGCTACTTAGCACTGGAGGAAAATTAACTTTCCAACATTATTGAAATGCTTCACATCTTGGTTGTGGTGGGGTCTGTTATTGTTGGAATACACTGCCGTCATAAAAGCGAAATACCCTTAAGCACAGCATAGAACAACACTCAATCTATCAATCAACCCAATGCTTAACCTTCCAAAAGCTAGTGCTATCTTAAATCCTCACATATATACCAAGTCATAATTGTATATATCTGATGTAAAATGTGTTAGGCTAACCACTATTATTGCCGACTCATGATGAATCAAGAAATTTCACTAAAAAAAGTCTGACCAATCAACAGATGACAAGGGAAATAAGAACTTCCTCTTCTTGCTAGACGCAAATTTTCAGCATTTGGAGATCCAAAGACTCTGATCACCAAAGATTGATGTGAAATTAAAGGGCTGTGGCATGAACACACAGAAGGACAAAAGGTCTCTGACAGAATCAATGGCTGCTTCGTTAGTCCTATCCTTAATGACCTGTTCTTAAAAGATTGCCCAATAGAAATCAGATTTTCACATCCTGAACATCTTTCCTTTCCTTTAACACTGAAAATCCGTTTCTGTTTAATTTTTAACATTTTTTTTTTATACTTCCTAGTTTGTTAGGCCTTACGTCTTAGGTACATTGGATTTCTCTGTACTTGTATGCCATTCTTGGGATTTTTTTGTACACTTTTTGTGGTCAGCTCTTATCACAGGCTTGTCGTCAGTTGAATGTATTTCAGACAGGACTTATAATATCCAATATCCACTAAAAGTTTAGCATAATTACAGGCTGTAATGACGAGTTTTCAGGTGTGTTCCACTTTTTATGTATCTTTTATAGCTTTCCAAAAGAAGCCGGAATAACATGTTAGAAACGATCTGAGATGAATCCCTGTTTGGCTCAACAATCAGGCAGCAAGCTTTTTGATTGTTCTGTTTGACTGTTTTGGTGTAGTTGTGTTTTTATATTTGTCTCGATGGAGTCATCGTGGTGCAACGATCTATACCATACGATTGCATGTTAAGAACAAATGAGTCATGCCAGTTAGGCCCAGTGTATTGGGTACTGTCAAGAGTCTGACATCTCAAGACGAAGTGTCAAATTAGGCCCTCTTGATGCTACCTCGCACATGTTTTCTTCTCTCATATGACTTTTTAAATTATTAACAGAGAATAGAATGGGACCTTTGACCTAGTTCATGTCTTTGTAATTTTTGTTTTGGTTTTTCCACGTAATACCAGAGTGCATGACAATAGTTGATAACAGTACTAGATTCAGTCTTGATAAATCATGTTATGTTGAAGTTGAAACTAAAACAACACATTTAAAAAGGCACTTGGTTTACCAATATTTTAATATTTTCAATATATTCTGCGCGCTAATTCAATCAATACTGTCATAATAAATAAATAGTTTACAAAGCGGGCGCCATTTCGCCTCCTGAATTTAATCTTGTTATGTTAGGGTTCAATTTTTGTTGTCACTTCAAACATGTAAATGGCTAGAATCGGTCCTTTGCATAACCCTGCTCTGTCTGTTCTCCCCAACAGCACAGGCCTGGTGTATAA
>JARFOD010148753.1:0-12628 GCA_031763545.1 Mopalia muscosa | reverse complement strand
TTCTGCAGGGATCAAATGTGTTTTAACTATATACAGTACGCAAAGTTTGTCCATTTTCTCCATGCACATTATGCACTTTGGTGGAATGTCTTTTGCTCATCAGTAATTGGGATAAGATATTCGTTCGCTTACATGCGCAAAAACGAACTCTTAATAAAGCATGGAGGAGTTGATAAGAAGAGTTTTGACTTTCAGGTTTAAGATTTGTCTTTATTACATAATATATAGTGTTCGTCCATCTACTTTTTTTCAAGTCTTTTGATAGTTTTAGCTATGTTAATACGTAAGAAATGTGGAAAGCACAACAAGTATTGTTCAAAGCAAAATGAGTTTCCCTGTAGGTGACTCGCAATACAAAGTTGCCAATGGTATATAAATTGACACTTTAGGTTTATTTTAAGTTTTAGCGGTGCATTTTTTCAGTACATGATGACGAAAACTTTATCGAAAAACAACCAGTGAGAAAAAAAAGATGTTTGATAATATCATGTGATTTCGTAACACAAACACGTTGGCGAATAAGCGTCAATAATTGATTACTGTAGGTGGTATAAGATGGGTTTGGCAAACTACAGGTCAGCCATGTCTGAAATTGGGTTACACTTGAAAATACTTCAGGTCAATAGCACGTATAGAATACCAAGATGGCGAATCTAGCTGAACACTATAAGTTTGAACATATCGCAGTTGAAGTGTAATCTGTTAATAGTCTGTCTGGATCAATTTCAACAGGAACAGTTTGACAACGGACCTTACAACAGCAATAACAACACAAATCCCTGTGCGTAAACCAACTATGATTATTGTGAGTGTGTTAATATGGTCAAAATCATGAATAATTATAATTTATTTTAGGAATTTATGTCATTTTATTACTTCTGTTAAAAGTATGAACATTACTTTTAATTGTCATTAAATGTAATGTGCATAAGTAGAATGTATGTCATGTGTATAGATATATTATTATGGTTAACATTTATATAACACGGCTTATTCTCCAACACCACCAAAATACAGTAGTATTATATAAATTCTACGAATGGGTTGGACTGCTAATATACTAAAGGTCAAGAACAGATATGTCGTAAAGTATTCATTTAAACTGTAATCAAAGTTCACAGAAATATACGAACGTAAACTAAATGCCATATGTTTATGTGCCAATTGGGTGATGAATTAAATATACTTACATTAATAAAAAATCAACATAAGATTCACACGTATGTCAATGGAAATATATTGACCAAAATAAGGGATTAATACAAGCAATAGTTACCAGTAATAAGATTTCAATTACAGTGTTTGTGCTGCGTCTGTATATATCGTGTATGATCCTGATCACGTGTCCACTGATTTGTTTAAGGGAGGTGTACTGGTATTGTAGACGGGTAGTTGAGTGCATGGTTGAGCGTTAAGAGCTCATGTCCCTTGTCAATCCAGTAACTGAATCTACCTAAAACCTATCCAACAGACACAGTTATGATAATTTCTGCTTGGCATATTCCCTGCTTGTTGTAGGCTTGTTGTAGTTGCTGTAGTAGCTGTTGGTACAAATTCACCAACTTTCTAATGTCCCGTGCTCCAAGTACTGTTTACCAACTCATGTTGTATCTGTCCGTGTATTACATATACAAACCATTATATACGCTTTTGTACCTAAGTAACACAACGAATTGGCAAATGACAACAGATTTGCATTATATTTCGGATATTACCTCCGCTAAAACCTCCTGCGCCTATACTCAGGCGCATGCGTGGATACTGCAAAAACCTTGCCTCAACAAATGTGTCCGTTTTCGTTTTAAACCGTTTTTAATAAGAGAAACATCTGTGTTTTAAAATGCGAAGGTGATGTTTTAGTGCTCATGAGAACGACACATATCGGTGAATATGAAGCGAATGAAAATTTAGAATTCAATGTTCGTGATTATAATTAGACAGATAACATCAGTACCAAAAATGCTGTCGTTTTTATCACTTGTAGGACACTAACTGCTGTCTACTAGTAAAACAAGACTGCTTATATTTTTACTGTTTGCATATTAAAACATTGATATTTACTTTGCCGCTGCTGTAAGGTTATACAATTTTGTAAACAAAACAAAAATCCTCTTCAAAGTTTGTCGGATTTAAAAATAAATTTCTTCGGATTTTGACAAAAAGGAAGATGACTCACCAATAAAAAGTTGCCAATGGTATATAAAATTGACACCTATGGTTTATTTTAAGTTTTAGCAGTGAACCTTTTCAGTATATGATGACGAAAACCTGACCGAAAAGCAACAAAGGTGTTTAATAATATCATGTCACGAATTAAAGAAAGATTCTATAACACAAACACGTCGGCGAATAATCCTCAATAGTTGATTACTGTAGGTGGTAATAAGATGGGTTCAGCAAACTGCTGGTCAGCCATGTTTGTTTAAAACAGCGAAGATATTTGCAAGTTTTCAATTGTAAAAAAATATAGTTTGTTTAATTTACTTTTGTTTTCATAACAACATGGTCAACTACAGAGTTATTGCTTTATAGCAGTCTTTTCCAAAGAGAGGTTTATTTTGATATGCACAATAACTTTTTTATGTGGCATGGTGTCGCATGGCATGGTCAAACGATTTTTGGGAATAGCTGTCGTAGGTCATTACTAACCCAATCCAGAGTATCTTGTCTTATATTGCTAGACACTGCTGTATTAGGATGGTCGTGGATTATGTCGAATATCTGTGATACACTCGTTTCTCTTTTTTCCTACCACCTTGCTTTCTAGTTATTGCTGTGTATCCATAGACTACATACCATTTTGGACCATCGGCAACTTTTTCATCTTTATTGTTGAAGCTATGTAAATCCTGGTTGAGTTGTTTGCACACACAATCCAGCAAGTGTAAAGAGAGTACAGCTTCCTCATATAACCTTGTATATATACACCTTATATAGGCCTACATATATTTTTCATCCTTGTCATAGGTTTTAAAATAAAGAGATATTAGTTGAATCGCTATCTATCTATTATTAGAATAGTAAGTTTACTCTACTTTTTTAAAAAACGTTAGTGGCAATAATGCTATTTGTATACAGTGACTTACATAAGTACTATTCAAACTTTATGGGAGGATTGTTTGCTTAGCTTCAAATGTTGTACAATTTGTAATTAAAGTTAAACCAAATACATACATATGCCAAAGTACAGTTACATTGACACATCTAGTTATATAAAGTTTGAAATTGGGTTACACTGGTAAATACTTCAGGTCAATAGCACATATAGTATACCATGATGGCGAATCTAACTGTCTGTAACATTTTGACCACGTACCTTACAACAGCAATAACACAAATCCCCGTGCGTAAACCAACTATGAATATTCTGAGTGTGTTAATTTGGTCAAAATCATGAATAATTAGAATATATTGTATGTATTTATGTCATTTTATTACTTCTATTAAAAGTATTACATTACTTTTAATTAGCAGTAACCGTAATGTACATAAGTAGAATGTATATCATGTGTATAGATATATTATTATGGTTAACATTTATATAACCCAGCTCATTCCGCAACAGGCACCAAAATACAGTAGTATTACATATATATGAATTCTACGGTTGGGTTGGACTGCTAATATACTAAAGGTCAAGAACAGATATGTCGTAAAGTATTTATTTAAACTGTAATCAAAGTTCACAGAAATATACGAACGTAAAGGTAACATCATATGTTTATATATAAATTGTGTGATGAATTAAATATACTCACATAAATAAAAATTCTACATAAGATTCACAGGCACATCAATGGAAATAAATGGATCAGCGTAGGTGATTATTACAAGCAATAGTTACCAGTAATAAGATTTCTATTACAGTGTTTGTGCTGCGTCTGTATATAGAGTGTACGTCGTGATCACGTGTCCACTATTTTTTTTAAAATCGCGTTTAGTTATATTGTAGACGGGTAGTTGAGTGCAAAGTTCAGCATTGTGAGCCGACCTGCCTTGTCAATCGAGTAACTGAATCTACCTTACACCTATGTAATACATATACAAACCATTATAAACACCTTTGTACATAATTAATAAAACAGATAAAATTCGTAAACAAAACAAAATGCCTCTTCAAAATTTGTGGGATTTAAAAAAAAAACTCTTCTGATTTTGACAAAAACGCGGATGAGTAGTTATTTATAGAGGTAATATATTTGAAAACACATTAGTTTTCGAAACAATTTTTAACGTTTGAAAAAAAACGTTTCGCTTGTCACTCTTTTCATACCAAGAGCTCTCCTTGTTTTGCTATTAGCTTATGGTTCTTTCGTTTGTTTTGGGGTAACAGGGGTATCAGTTTCATGCTTCTTGTTCATGAACATCTGATAAAAAATATTTGAAAGCCTTGACAACTGGTTCTGTACAGAAGGTACTAAATAATACCGTTCATTTGATCACCGCCATATATGCTTAGTACATGCTTCTTGTATATGGAAATAAAACAATAAATGATATTAAGAGGCACTGGGAAATCTCTTAAGTAACTAAATGCCCTTTGTTTTAACTTGTTCATTAAGTTCATTTGATATGTATAATAAATATGAAGTTTGTATCCGGAAACAATCGCTGTTTTCCACCGCAAGGGGATAGTTTCTGTTGTAAAGGGTTCTGCATGCACCGTGTACAACATATGATGTTTTTATGTGATATTTAGATGTTGTATCTGATGAAGATTGCTTCATAGAGGTCGATCAATGAACGATTCCGAGTTCACAATTCAGTGAACACGTACGTTAACAAGTGGTTGTTGTTCTGTGGAAGTGGATACGTTATATGATGAAGTGTCTTATAGTAGTCCTGTTTGGAAAATGATTGTATCTGGGGTAGTAGTCGTTGTAGAAGTTATTTAACGATTAAAGTAGCAATTGACGATTCAGTTACCAATTCGCTGTTTTCTACGGAAAGTAGATACTGTTTTTTAAAGTGTCCACATTGTCCTGTAGTGGAATACGGAGCTTATATAACGTGTAATTTTCTTTGTGGAGGTCAGTTAGCTATTCAAACAGCAGTTCAAGTTCCTGATAACGATTCGCTTTTTTCTACCGGTATTACATATGTTTGACTTGATAATGCTGACGGATATTACTCGTGTATGAAATATGGAGATTGTATCTCCCGTAGTTTTCTATGTAAAGGTCTGATGACGATGCAAACAGAAGTTCACGACCCTGCACGTCACCGGACACATCACCGGCGTTTGTTGGCGTGAGTTGCCAGACCAGAAACTCTCTCAATTAAGATAACTGGTTAATGGGAGCTGCCTCTCCGGTGCTCTCTGAGCTAAGGGAGTTGGTTAGTAGGAATTGTCGCTCAGTTACTCTCTGAGCTAAGACACTTGGTTGGTGGGAGTGCTCTCTAAGCTAAGTGAGCTTTTTTATAACGTGAGATAAGTTTGTCTGTAGCTCGTAGTCTGTTGTTCGATATTCGACAGGGAGCAGTCATTATCTTCGTGTATAACATGGGCTGTAATTCGGTTAATAGCGCATGTGGGACATCCAATCTTTGTAGGCATGTACTACAACCGAAGCCCTATCACGTGACACATTTAAATCCTTCATCCACGCTAGGTGGCGCTGTTTGAATAACAGACTCGAATAGCAGACTGGGCTGTTATTCTATTATTAATAGAGCTAGGGTGGCTAAACTTGGTGGACATATACGTAGACCAAAGCCCTATCACATCATACATTTAAATCTTTCATCCACCGATAGGGGGCGCTGTTTGAATAACAGACTCGAATAGCAGACTGGGCTGTTAATTCTATTATTAATAAAGCTAGGATGACCAAACCTGGTGGGCATGTACTACGATCAAAACCATATCGTATGAAACATTTGAATCTTTCACCCACCGCAAGGGGGCCCTATTTGCATAATAGACTCGGATAACAGACGGTGTTGTTATTCGATTAATAATGGGAATTACACGTCCCAGTGCTCTCAAAGCTAAACTGGTTGATGGGGGAGGGGGATGCCTTTTGCGGTGCTCTTTGGCTGGTTGGTGGTATCTACATGGCTGATGGGAGATGGCGGCACATTGGTGCTCTCTTAGCTTAATGACGTATGTAATCTGAGTTTTACAGTTGTTTTCTTCCTTAAGGTGTATATTGTCAATATTTTATTTTTGAAATTAGTTCTAAGTGAAATAAACTAAATTATGGTTGAAAGTCAATCAATTAAATATGTTGACAATTCAAATATATCAATGTGCTTACAGCAACAAAAAATGCCGGACATTTCTGTCAAAATATTTACAATTATTATAATTGTTATAAGGATGATTTCAAAAGATTTTAAAACTTCAGTGAAGATTTTGCCGGTGTCTTAAAACTGTAAACTAAAAAGTGAAAGCAACAAAAGAACTAGCCCCTGTGAAACTTATTTTAGTAATACACCAGGTGATTTTACTAAAACGAAACCCGATATGAAGAAAAGTCGCAAAGTACTAAACCCACAGGGTTTGAAGCAACAGTTATATTCATCACCAAAGGGCAAAACAATTTCGTGTTTTGACATGAAATCACACATATTGGTATAGAAGAAATTCAATCAGCTCCAAATTCGGGTCACATATACATGATAGCGGACATCTTAACCGAGAGGGTATAAATGTGATTGTAACGTAAACTATCGGCTTTCCCTTTCGTTTAATAATCCAAAACCACTTTCTTACACCATAGCATGTGAGATATTCCATCAGGTTCGTTTTTATCACGAACACCGACCTACATAGAACCCGAGTTTATAGCGAGTGTCATTGTTTGATGACACAAATTGAATGAATTACAGCTTATCAACACCACCCCATGTAGCGAATGAGATTGATAAGGTAAACTAACGCTTTTGGTGGTTATGCGGCTCCTTTCAGCACAAACAGTTTAATTTAAATCAGAAATGGTAAAAAGAACAAGTGTGTCTGATAGAATTATATTTTATTATCCTTATGTCACAGTGTCACGAACTGTAATGCTATATAGGATGATATTGTTTTACAAGACTAACTATAAACAACGTTTAAATACTGTTAGTAGTCATGTTATGTCTTTTTTGCTTTAGATAGCGTGAACAAATCATGGTGTAGGCTTTGTAACCACTGATGCTGTTTTGTGTCTCTATGTTTGTTTAAAATTCCCTGACGTTACGTTATAGCATAATTAGAAGCACATTCGCCAATCAGGACAAACTTTCTGGATTTTTTTTAACACTGATTATCAATATTAATCAATATTAAATATTGTTGTTTCCTGATATTTCTTTAATACATTCTTGTGGCCCATTCAAAAATAAAAATAACCTCGATTCACATATTTAAAACACATAACAATCTCGTTAACGGACTACAATTGTTAGTCCATACAAATTCATATTTTTGTGAAGTATTATAGGATGGGAAATAATATGAGCTGGGTAAAAGTTTTTCTCCAAGGATCCAAACGCAACATGTGTCACCGAGTTAAGTATCACTGTTTGATGACACAGTTAAATACTCGCTTGTACCACGAAGCAGGTAAACAGACAAACTAAGCCTAGATCAAGTTCACAGTGACCGGTCAGAACGTATAACGGCCAAAACGTATAATTCTAAACGTATAATACCTCAGGTCATAACGTATAATACCTGGGTCAAAACGTATGATAGTAAATGTCAACAATACAGCAGTCAGAATCTATACAGTAAAGGTTAATATCTACATTAATATTTAGAAAACATTAAATAAAAATGATAAGTAAGGGTTTGTTCGTTTATTTGATTGGTGTTTAACGTCGTACTCAAGGATATTTCACTTATATGACGACGGACCCAAATAGAGAACACCACAAACAAATCTGCTTCCCATTACCCTTTAGCTCTGCGAACACCAATTTATATCTTTTCGTATATGCTTACAACGTTGTGTTAATAAACTTTATTGTCATATATTTTCCATGTATTTATTATATGGTTATGTATTACACATATAATTTGAATACATATAATCTCTTCAAATAATTTATATCATTGTAATATACTTTCATTTAGCTCAGTTCAGGCATTCATTCCAAGTTTGGATCATTCACAGCATAAATCTGTTTCAGTAAGGAGATTAAAATGTTAACTGGTTCTCACTCTAATGTCACCCGTATTAGGTCTAATAATGAAAAACAAATAATAAAATAACAAATGTGAGTTAATCCGCATTAATTTGATTAGGGGAGGGGACAGCAGGGGGTTAAGCTGGGATGCTGCAGTCGGTATCAAATCATTTTCAATAAAAAAAAGGAACGGCTAATCCCACTAGGCTTTTATTATGTTGTAATTATTAGTATTTTTTATTGAACAGCTAGTTATTGTTAAATTATGGTAATGTTTTGCATTAAAAAAATATGTGTTGTAAAGCAAATGTTGTGATTGACGGGCGACGCCGCGAAATCCATACCAGGGAAGCGGCCCTAAAACTACGATTTCAAACAAAGAACTCTCTATCATTTCTAAACAAGGGGCATAATTCAAAGGAGAATAACATCACGTGACTACACTTAACGTACCTGCAAAGGTTACGATGTCGTCGTTAAATTGTTTATTTTTAAATTTTTAGATTTCTCTTGGTGTTATTGTTGTAAGTGTTGTCAGAAAATATGCGATAAATTAATACATGAGAACCAGCCCTGAGATCACAAGACCCAACATTATAACCTCGGTATCTGTGGCAGATACCCAGTCCAACTGACGCGGTGTTGAGTATTTTAGTCGGACGATATTAATTTAGTAATAGCAGCATGCTTTTTTTGTGCCAACTGAACGGGGTTTTAGTGTTTCTTTGTATGTAAACAAAGGACAAGCATAGCTACTGACTTTCACATTGTTAACATTAATTATTATACGTTATGACCCCAAATCAATTTCACTAGGTGTTAAGTAAGTATTAATAAATAAACTACGTTACTGACAAAACGAAAGTTGTTTTCGGATTCATTAAACGTATGAAACATAATCATTAGAGGACATCAAACAAAACATAAGTCACTTAATTGCAAGTTAAGTAATAACTGTATTTCTCCCTATAGCTTTGTAAACTTTAATGCTGTTCGGTGTCTCTATGTGTGTTTAAAATCTACTGTCGTTGCGGGCTATAAAGAGGCTAGTTCTTATGACTGGATAGGGTAAAATCCAATTTTTTCAAATTAAATTTTGGTCATCTATTTTTTTTATTTTTCTCTAATGTATTGGTCACAGACGAAAGAAGAAAACCCGGTTATTTGGTCAGAAACGTATTTTGTTTAGTATCAAACACTTGCGACCGAGGTGACTGAGAAGAAATGTAGATAACAATACAAACACTAATTAACTCGACATGTTAAAATAAAATTAGTGTATTATCCCAATATTGACAACATTTAACACAGATCTAGGTCAGACAAAAGCATCTGCACATACCATTACATCAAAGTAATGCAGCGGCACACTTGGAATTTTGGTCTGTGATCAACTGGTTGTTCGAAATTCGGAAAAAAAGGTCACGAAACAATATTACTGTTTTCAATAAATACTCTGTCAATAACGAAACGCATACGTTATATCGCTACATTCAATATCGCTACATTCACCTCCATCACTTGCATCACAAGTCCATCATTCGCGTCCATCACTTGCAACCTGAGCAACGAACACAGCTGAACAAGTACCTGGTTTTAAATAAACCTGTCGAAATCGACATCGCGTATGCAGGCGCCGCAATAAACGTTTAGGCAACAAATGTGTCGCCTAAGTTCACAGATTCGGTGGAGGCCGTGTCGTAATGTGCGTTGAGCCATCTCCTATACAAGCGGAAGTGAACTGGTGGTTGCACAAGGCAGCTGTACACTGTACCATAACACACTACAGTTCACCCCGGTTTACCATAGAGGTTTCACAGTGATACCACAAATTATTACAAATTAAAGTGTCACATTATACCATATAGGTATCAAAAAATACAGTTTACCACAGAGCTTCCACAGTGTTACAACAGATAGCTACATTGTACGACAGTTTACCATAGATAATGCTTACCATTATGGATCAACAGAGAGAATTCCTTTAGTAGGACAATGCCAGGCCGCAAACGGAATGTTTAACAGTGGAATACCTAAATGGCGAGAACATTAATGTGCTGCCATGGCTGTCAAGATCACCAGATCTCAAACCTATTGAACATCTTTGGGACGAACTGGACAGACGTTTACCCAATTGTCCCATTCACTAAGTGAAGCATAGGTTAGGAATCCACGTGCCCGGATTCATTCAGTCTATGCCAAGGAGATATCGCGCAGTGATTGCAGCTCACGGTGGACACACAAAGTACTGACTTCAGCACCATCGTGCGGCGCTTTTCGGTGCCGAATACGTCTCCGCTGCCGTCGGTCCATAGACAGAACTGTAGCACATACTTAATCGAACTGTAATTGTGCTACCTCCAAAATTAATGAATTATCCCGCTTTGAATTAAAGATATATATTTTTGTATTAAGACGTATTAAAGTTATATTTTGCGGATTCGTTGTAACAGTAAACACGATGAGAAAATACACAACTGAAAAATACATAACTGAAAAATGCCAAATGAGGCTGACTTGGTCTCCATTGTCAAAGCCTCACGATAAAGAGACATAGACATTTATCAACTTATTTGTGGGAGTGAGAATATAAAATACTCAAACTTTTTAAGAAGTTTAAGAGTGTGGTAACTGTCGCCGATCATTTTTCATTATGGAGAGAATGATAAACACGTGGAGATAGTTCGTGGAGGCGACGAGGACTCAAGGATTCAAAACAATGGAACTATCTTTAGGAATCCTGGAACATGTAAGTAGATAAATAAAACCAGTTGAGACAACAGAAGCTTAATTAACACTTTATGGATTTTCAAATGTCACATACTAAGTGAAATGCTACACTTTATTGAATATATAAATACTTGTTATTTGCTAGGGGGCAGTGTTGAATTATAAAAAAAAAACGCTTTAATTTGGGAAAGGAATTTTACCGTGGGGGTATTTTTTTCTGTTTCTTGAAGGTCGTCTGGTTAAAATATACGTATCTTGATTAAAGACATAGTATAATCTTATATGTGAATTGATGTTGATAAACCCATTCTTATAGTTATCTGTCTTAATTCAGATTCGAATGCCTGGAAAAAATTTTGGCTACTTCCGTGCCTCGAGGTTGCCTTATTTTGCCAATGCGAGTATTCGTATAAAGCAAGCCGAAAATAACAACGTTGTAAAGTCCGTTTCATATTCGAAACTAGACATTGGAGACATATTCGCAAACACATTCGTCAGATATTTACAAAACATCCAAGTTACACAAATACACTCTCTACACTTTCACATGGTATTAACAAACTGAAACTGACTGAAACACTTTCAAACGTATATTAAAGTCAATCAAAATATGATATGTTTGAGTAAAGATATCTTATATCAAAGAGGTGCTACATGGCAAGATGGCTGTTCTGTGTCAGTGGGTTTATAATTAACTATTTATAACAGAATAGGCAAATATACATTCAAACTTCATTCAATATATCAATATATTTCTAAAAACAATCACATTGGCACAGGGATGTAGATTAATTAAATCGACGTATCATCTTATGTTCTAGATAACTTCCATAGACACGTTTCTTATTAAAACTTAATCTCGAGTTGTGTTATGAGTAAAATAAGCTGGTGTAAAAAGATGGCGACGGAGAACTTTGTCGAAAATCAGGTAGACCATAAAACTACTTTGGTGGAGCAAGATTTTCATTAAAAACGATGCCAACAAATTTGAAGCTAGTGACAGGAGGAAGTTCATGATTATTGAGACAATTACTACGATGGTTTATATGTATAATATCACATGGCTGTATTTCAGTAAAATTTACTCAGTTATGTATAGAAGCCAAGAGAGGAGATTTTGCTCCTGTGTTCCCTTGCATTTTATATATGCAACGCAGTGGAGCGAATGAGCGAGGTTTTCCACATCTTCTCGAGATAAGAGACGGGTGTATTAATCTTGGCAAGTTAAAAAACTATTGTGTAATGTGAGTCAAATAAGGGCACATAATCTTGTCCCATCGTGCTTTCTCCTAAGTCCACTGGCCAATGGAATCAACCGATTCAACGACAGTAGGAATCTAGGACCCAGGAAAAATAATGACCGAAAGCAGTGCTCCAAATCAAGTTATAAACATGACCAAGGCAAGGTTTTTTGTTCACAGTATGAATAATATCCAAAATCCATTCGTCTTGGAGTCTTATTATGTAATGATAAATTACCGGTTACCTTTTCAATGCAGACAGGCTGTACGCAAAGCAAGGAGATAAGACGGCTATGGTTTAAATAAAATCTGAAGAAAAGAACTATCAAACAAATAGACGTGATTGTTCTGTGATAGAATGTCGCTGATAGGCTGGGCTGCCACGATTTTGGGTTCTGCCAATATAAATCAAGCATTTGAGGCTAGGCCAGAAAAAAATTAAGCAGTCATATGACGCATCGGTCTATATATATTTCTAAAAGCAGTCACACTGGCACAGGGATGTAAATCAATTAAAATCGAAAAATCATCTTATTTTC
>JARFOD010148742.1:0-12629 GCA_031763545.1 Mopalia muscosa | reverse complement strand
CCGTCTCATTTGTAAATAACTGTTATGTATGTTTGTTTCAGGACTAATGCCTTTTTTTAGCCATATTTGCAAAAAATACATTTTAGTGGGCGTTACGAGGTATATAAAGCGCTAATTCCGAATTCATTACCCAAACTCATTTGGTACACTGGTGTTCAAGAGGTCTGTCTAATTAACTGTAAAACTAGGATATATTGGTATTTTCCCAGTTAGAATCTCGGTGGAGTCGACCTAAATTGTCTTGCTCTACAATGAAAGTATATCCGTATACTTTGAATAGAGGGGATCTTTTATGACATAATATTAATCATGCATACGGACACTTTGCCATTTTTCATGAAATTTCATGAATATAAGCTTGAAGTCAGTTTCCAGTACGTGTTAGTATTGGTTAACAATCCAGCTTATAGAAATATCGCTTTCATCTGGAAAGAATAGTGTGCACGGGGAAGTGACGTGTATCAATCCTTTTATTAAATATACTAAGATGAATCATTTGTGGAAAGGCTACTGAGAAACCAGAAACTAAACGAGTCCAGGAAGTAAGGCAATTCTCCAGCTGCAAATCAATGCCTTTGAGTCATTTTATAATAGCAGCGGCAAATCTCCGGTTACTCCCCTTTATCCCAGTCCGATTTGTCTGGCCTTTCAATTTGGCAATAGTTCCGTATTTGGTATTGTCATTATAGTGACGCTTACTATACCGGACACTTTCTACCAACTGCATTCGATCTAAGGCAGGGAAAGTTCTATTAACATGACGACTCCGTCACATGCCATTCCTGGTCACAACTTATTGACAGTGTGTGCCATAATTGATGTAATCTCCCACAAAAGGTCAGCTCACATAATGTTTAGTTATGTATGACCTTTAGGATCGATTCTAAGGTCAACTACCCCTATATAATGACATACTTTGGTCCCAGTTAAACATAATTCTCACACAATAACGTATTTCTCCTCGGCAATAGTCTGTAATGGGTTTGGTGACATTTATACCTAGCCGCCATTGTATACGTCTGTACTATGGCTTGCTGGATCAAAAGGGCTCGAGTTAAAGGCTATATCATAGTATTTTTGGTACTTTGAGACTATAGGATAAAAAACATTTTTAAGAAGAAAAAAAAAGCCCCCAAAAACTAAGGAAAGTTCCTTTACAAAGACAGTTAATGAGTGACATGTTAAACTAATTACACAATTGATGTTTCATGTGATTCGCCTTCTTAAAATTCAAGATTTTATTGTATGAAACTTATAATAAATCACTTATATATTATGGAAGATCTAGGATTTGTTTTCTTCTTTTAATGGTATTTTAGTTGAATGGATGTAATCAATATTTTTTATCAATGATATTAGTGAAATGACGTAGGCCTAGTACTGAAATATTTTTCAGTAAGTTATCAATTGAAACGGAGCCTTCGGTCGTGGCTTAGTGGTAGCGAATGCGCTTACTAAACTGAACCTGCTTCGATGTTCCGTTCACGGGATCGAGTCCGCCTGTCGACCATCAGGTATATGAGCGCGTCACATGTTGTGGTTTTTACGAAGTTTTATCCCGGATTTCCACCGTAATAAGGCTAGCTGTAATGTGAAGTGGACAATCCGTCGTCATATAAGTGAAATATCCTTGAGTACGACGTTAAACCCCAATCAAACAAAACAAACAACTCAATTGAAATGGTCAGATGCCTGACGTATTAGGCCTACTGCTTAACGGTTCGGAATAACTGATTTTTCCATTTGACAGTAAAGCGTTGTAGTATGCTTGGCTGTTTAGGTACCGTAGTAGGCTTGGCTCTCTAGGTACTGTAGTATGCTTGACTCTCTAGGTACTGTAGTATGCTTGGCTCTCTAGGTACCGTAGTAGGCTTGGCTCTCTAGGTACTGTAGTATGCTTGACTCTCTAGGTGCCGTAGTACGCTTGGCTCTCTATGTACGGTAGTATGCTTGGCTCTCTATGTACCGTAGTATGCTTGGCTCTCTAGGTACTGTAGTATGCCTGGCTCTCTATGTACCGTAGTATGCTTGGCTCTCTAGGTGCCGTAGTACGCTTGGCTCTCAAGGTACCGTATAGTATGCGTGGGTCTCTAGGTACTGAGGAGAAATTACAACATTACATATATAAAAGTTTCTCCGGTGGAGGAAAGCATATTTTTCTCTCTTCATTTATGCAAAATATATATATAGGTAGTGGTATCCTACGCTCGTATAACCAGCGATCGGCTTACAGTGGCCCATACTGACTGTACTCTATACGCTGGTTCAGATAGCAGAGCTTTTCAGGTAAAGGGCCGCTGAGTTAGGCTCAGTCTAGACTCACACAAAATTCTATTGGTTGATCTGGTCACATGAGCATACTTTGTTCCGCTATTTTGCAAATCTGTATGCTCATGTGACCAGATCAAACAATAGAATTCTGTGTGAGTAAAGAGCCTAACTCCGCGGCCCTTTACCTGAAAAGCTATGCTATATGAACCAGCGTATAGGGTACAGTCAGTATGGGCTACTGTAAGCCGATCGCTGGTTATATGAGCGTAGTGGTATCCGTACAGAAAGATATGCTGCCTTTACCTAGATAAAACTCGTGGTCTGTAGCTCAGACAGTTAGAGCACTGTAATGGTCCTGCTCGCCAGAGACCGGCGATCGAATACCGTTCCACGACGAGACAAACAACATGACCCGTCTCTGAATGGGTGTACGCTCCATGGCCCCTATATCAACTGTAATTCGATATTTGTACTTAAAAAGTTAACATTGTCATTGTTTATCTGCTAAAACCGCGTTTTTGATGTAGATATATTGGCTATATATGATCTGAAATTACAATGCATATTGTAAATGCAGATTTACAATATCCCAGATATGATGCTGTGATGTAAGTTTACATCCCCTACATGAGTACCAAAAACTGGAACGTGTTTACAAACACCGTGTTTAGTGGACTCTACGGAAACAACATTCGGGGTCAATTTAAATCCGATAAATTAATCTGAAAACCTGTACTCTCAGAGTTAACATTGTAACTGTTGGGGAATAATCTGCTCAAAACGTATCATAGTTTGATGTAGAAATATAGACTATATCTGATACGTAAGTGTAAGTTTAAATCATCTGTACTAACAGTTGGAACGTGTTTACATACACCATGTTTACTGGAAACCGGAATCGACGGAAACAAAATGAGAGGGTCAGTGGAAATCCGATAACCTTATCTGGAAAGTCACCGGGTTCAAACCGATTTACTGTACAAAAGGACCTTCTGTTTCATTTGTCAATATTAAGTTAGTTTATATCCTACTTAAATTGAACTAAATGCGGATTCAGCATGTTGTGTTTAACGGAAACCACATAATTAAGTCCGGATTCAATTGGCACAGGATTCCGCAAATATTGCATGTTAATATTCAAAAATTAATAATTTGATTAGACACAAAAGTGATAAGCTTGTCTTTGTTTGAAACTAGTCCTTCGTGCAGGCTTAAATGGGGGAGATTAGCAACCCCAAGAAGTAGCGTCAAACTTTGTAGTTGTTCAGAGTTACATTATTTCATTAAGTTGCACTACTGGCTTGATTATCATTTATTCTAGGCAAAAGATCACGTGACTTTAGAGATAACACGTTGACTGACAAATAACGCGAGAAGGTATGAGCCTATCGTGCACCTAACTCCATTATTTGTGGATGTAAGTAACTTTAGTAGATTGGAGAAAGAGTTGTGTTATATTGCTGGGTTTCGGACTGGGTTTCGATACGCTGCAGTAACAAAAACTGACCGAACCATAACATAACAATAAATCAAGAGCAATAAGTTTGAATACAGCACCTATAACGCCAAGCTAATCCGATACAGAGGTGAGATCATTCTGTATTGAATACCCGAACTGTTGTCCAGTCTCTAGGTTTAGGGGGGTTGATGATGTATATATATTCGTCTAACTAACCGAGTCAACACGATCGTATCCTTGGCAGTAATGTCTAGACGCAGTGATTTCTATTACGCATTTCTCCGTTTGCCTCTTGGACAGTATCATACTCTCCTCCCTAGAAGTGTTTAGCTTTGATCAGTTGAAGGGTTGGGTGGGGTGAAGATGGGGGTGGATTATTGGTAAGTGACCAACCAGTCCCAGAGCTATCCTCAATCATCATGATTGATTGAATGCTTAAACAAGGTATCATCATGAGAGTTAGGTGCACGATTGGCTTTTCTCGCGTTACTGATCATGTACAGACTTCCCATAGTGCACCTTAATGGAGCTAGTGCTCCTGTATTATTAAGGCGATCCTACTTCCGTTATTTTTTAATATGGTGCTGGCAAACTAGCAGTGCAGTCTAACATCAGGACCCTTTTTCATAAAGCTACCCACAAATATTTCTTAAAGTTAGGAAAAACTTGGTCAAAAAACATTTACAAACATTACATGTATGTAAACGCCTTTTTCTTAACTTTTTATAATGATAGATTATAAGGATACTTTTTAAAATGGAAACATTAGTTCACATTTGAATTTAGGTAAAAAAATTAGTTCACATTTGAATTTAAACATCACTTGATGTTGAAGATAACATGATGGCTGACTGCCTATACATGACAATTAACGTGAGAAAGTGCAAGACAAGCTAATCGTGCACCTTACTCTACTTGTCGAACAACAACGAAGAAACAGTCATCCGAAATGAAACGCCAAGTGCAAAATGTAACTTCCTTTTTATATATATATAGAGAGAGATATATACATATATGTTAGTAACAATAGGCCTGTGAATAAAAAGAAATTTATCGTAGAACAAGATACAATTTTTTTATTGGAAAGATTTCCAAAGCAATAATTTTATATACATGTATAAAAATAAATGGGCTTTATTGGCTGGGTTCTTGTAGTAAACACGATAGTAGCTTACCTCGTAGACATTTGCCAGTGGCTATACCATAGTCTAACTAGATGACGGGTGCACAAAAGGGTCTATATTTACCTACCCTTAGGGTATATTTTAGACTGGTCAGCATGCCGATACACATAATGATGAATAATTGTGGGTTTCTTTGGGTGACATATGTGCTTGATTTTGAACCTGGCTTGTTTATATTAGCATGTCTCTAGTCTGTATACAGAAGTCTCAAGGATTGCCCGTCGGCTATCATAGATCATACTTTAACCATATGGCCGATTTAAGCTCCATTCACCCAACAAGACCGCCACTGTGGAACGCCATCGAGCCGTTCAGGATAGTCCGATCATGGTTACGCAATAAGGCACACAGAGCTATGGGCGTCGTCCCAATGTTAGCCAATGACAAAAGCCCGTTGCCTGATTGCCAGGTGGTATTGGTGAGTGTGCTCCCTGAAGACAATACGTGTCAAAGATGACATCGGCAACACGACACTTCTGCAAATCATTCCGTTTGTTTAATTTAAGGTTTAATGACGTCCAAAGAAATGTGTTTCAAATGAAACGCATTGTTTATATTTGATTTTAACGCCATGCCACGCAGTTCTATTGTTGTCGTTTTACCCAAAGGAATTTGTGGAAAAGTTCATTTTTATTCAATACCTGTCATTCCTCTGCCAACTAATTTACTGTTATCAAGTGACGGCAGAACTAATAAAAGTTTTTGTGTTCAGTTGAAAAAATCTAAATAAATGTTAAAAGTACGCCATTTACTACTGCTATAGATGTAGAAAGAAAATTGCCAAGATAATTTGAGTGAACAGCGCCATAGCAATAAATAAAAAAGGAAACGGAGATAGTAAATAGTACACCAGCTTCCTTTCAATACTCGAACCTATGGTTACGGTTTCCTTTCGCCCGTGTCTAAGTAAAACAAAAATAAACTGAAACATTGTATTCTGATCCTTGTTGTTCTTAACAGGTGTCTTTATCCTTGTTCTTAAAATGTATGCTTCGTTGTTCGAAAATGTGTACCTAAGATTTTAATTTAGGATTTTTTGAAGGAGTAAAATAATAACGAAAGAAAGTATCTGGCTTCCATAGGCCCGATGCTAGTATCTATTGATTAGACTTTAGGTGTTTACGTTGTTTATAATAATACATTTGGGATAGTATTTAATCTTTTAAAATGTTTTCTTGTCACAAAATATCAGTATTGTATTCCGCAAACAGTTTGTATCGAATATATTTCTGTTCTATAGTAACATAACATCTGATCCGGTGTATACATTACATTAGAGTTGAACCATACTTTATGCACGTATGTTATTCAGTGTTTTTTCTCCTTCAAAAGAGTGAATACGTTAAAGGTGTCACGAAGTGTAGACAGATACTATTGAGTATAAGCCGTAAATTACTCAAGAATATGAATATGTCAAACTGTCGACGTCTACGTTTCATGGCAACCCAGATAAAGTCTGACTTTGTGGCAAATTTATCAGCCAACGTTTTCAAAAGTCTACTGATTGAGTCACAAAAAACCAAAAACCAATAGAATGCAGTTACAAAAAAAAAACACACAAGTAAACTTTTAGATAGGTACCATAATCTTTAACTTCTCCTGCCCTCCCCATTCCCCCCCTTTTCTACTTACCCTATATTCTCTCCGCTTCATTGAACCCACTATTGAGTTACAGTACTATGAAATGAAGCCGGATAGAGATTCACCGATTAGTACATATGATACGATCTACGCTGGCCCGGATTTCTTTTTTCTTCTGGAGATATAGTACATAGATAAGGGTTTGTGTTTACGACAAGCAGTTTAAGCTTGTGATTCATCACTCAAAGGAGCCCAGAGCGATGATGTCCTTACAATAACAAGTATCTAGTGCCTAGTATGGCAGTGACCAGAGGGAGCTCAGTTCGAATCGTGTCCGAGGAGCGCCTGGATCAATGAAAATAGCCCATTCGCTATATAGTTACAAATGGAAGATAAATACAAAGAATATATGTAAAAAGTGAGGAAAAAAAAGAGAAAAAAAAAAAACAAAAAAAAAACACACGATAATAACGGACAATTCCTTTTTTCCTTAGAATAATGCCACAGCTTGAAGGGGATGGCACATGTTGATAGGACTATAACACTATCACACTTTGACTGGCAGAAATTGACCTCGTTATATGTGACCAGATTTTGCTGATAGATAATATTCCGTCCGAATGAATATCATAATTCCGTCAAATTTAAAGTCTTGTGGGTCAAATTTGTAAACAAAATCAATCTACAAAGTGTAGTTAGAATATGTATAAATTTATATTTTACAATTTTTTTTTAATATTACATTTGGGTTTTCATTGAATCGATATAAAATATTGCCGATCCATATTGCAAACTGCACAATACAATGTTCATATTCATTTTAACTACGTTGAATATATATTGTGCTTGGCAAGAAAAAGAAATATATTTGCGTTACTCGTAAGGTACAAACATGTGTTCTGTCGGGAGCCAGGTTTCTTAGGTTTCTCAGGGTGTGGGGGGGGGGGGGGCGAAAAGGTGAATTAAAGTTATCTGTGAAGTATTGGAAGGCTTAAACAGGGTTTAAACCTTCCTCACATAATTACAACGGCTTTTGTCCATTAACTCGTTGAGGTCAACACGAGTTGTTTATACAAATCTCGAGAGCTGCTTCTTAAGTCTGTGATTGGATGAATAGTCCTTAGATGATGTAATCACAGGTGAGAGGACTTCTTAAGCCCTATCACCTGTCCGTTTATTACACCTGTTTAAATCACCCAGGTGCTGTATGTTTCGTCAGATTTAATACTGACCATTCTTTAAACTTGAAGAAGAAACATTGTCCATTATCTTTGGACAAAAGGGCAGAGAATGGACGAACATTTGGCCAGCAAAGAAAGGCGAACAAAGGGTGCCCTCTGATGTAGTAGAATTGAATCGAGAGACACCATTCATTGTATTTAACACATAAACTGGCTTCATTATAAGAATTAAGAGCAAACAGCTTTATCCGAAGTGTTCGTTCGGATACAAAGAGGAATGAGATATCCGTATGACCCACCAATAGGCGTAATAACTCGAACCTATAGCCCTTATCTAAATGACAAGAGAAATGGTAATGGTGGGTTAAATCGATATGCTGTGCATAGAAATGAGACATGTAAGAATTCTGTGTTATTCTCTAATCCCAGACATAATCCGAACCTTACTAAAAGAGTATACACTTTGACCCCTCCCGTCTCCGTCCACTTTACACCGCTAGGGCTTTCGCCATTTCTTCATTAATTCACCAGTTTCTTTGAAGCCTTGATAAAGGTGTGAACAGGATAACTTGGGATTCCAAAAGTGATTATTTTTTTAAATCATGTTTTGACCGTAATGCCGTCCCAATTCAAATCCCTAGCTCAAAGAAAGTTGAAAACAGAGTGTGCTAAAATTGTTATCGTTTGGTCGTTTTTTCTTACAACTAAAACTTATACTTTCTCATACTATAGATTTAACCTATAAAAAAAATTACCCTAACTTTAAACCAAATGTTAACATGACGGATGATCTCATTATGTACATCAACAAAATTGATTTATAACATATGTCATGGCTTTATAATGTTCATTATCGTCAACCGGATTATATCTTTGACACTAAGACTCGTTCTGTTTGCCAGGAAGCGGTATACGGTCCGCTGCCACATTAACCCCAAATCAGCTGACTAGTCGGTTTTGTCACGATTTTTCATTATACACTTATACGGACATAAAGCAGTCATATAAGTGAAATAATATTGGAAAAAATCAATCAACTTTGTTATATTTGAGAATCACTCATTATTGTGTTGCCCTCAAGAAAAGTAGGTCTAAACTTCTCGATGTCGGCATTGCATTGGACGCTTATATCTGCCATAATCCAGTACGAGATGGCGTTCACTGCGGACAATTACTGTAGGAGTCCATAACAGGTCGGTGTCCAATCGACTTGAGCTATCAACAGACGCCACTACTTTGTCATTACCAAGCTTTGACTAGATTGGTCAATCCAGACCAATCAATCGACTTAGTTATGTATAGGACTTGGTCAAATCCAAATGTATCCATAGTATTGGGGAGCTAGTATGATTCGGTTTATGAGGGATTGGTCCATGACTAAACGGGGTTTACGGGGTACACCGTAATATCATCAGAACACAATCACATATGTTTAATATTAGCGTAATTTTAACTTCTCTCAGATTATATTTTTTATTTACAAAATGTAAGTCATGTGATCTGTAGGCGATTCGCATTAATCCAACATATAATCAGGTACCAAAATGGTAACATTCGACCAGAGGGCTTTGTTCTTGAGCACTTGGAAACTATTCTCTGTTGCTTAATTCGCGTCTATCGTTGTACACCCCAGGTTAGCTGCAGTACAGGGTTTTTTTCTCAGAAGATGCACGTTTTCGACTAGCATAAGGATAATAGACGTGGATCTAATCAAATGAACTCATCTAGTGAGCCCCTATAAGCACACAGCGACCAGCCTATAGCTTTGAAATGAAACTTACTAGATTTAAAAAAATTATTGTAACTCCATGAGCTGAACAATGCTGTCATATTTTTCGAAAAATGAAAGCTATGCAATAGACATAAGTTCGTCAGGACCCAAAGTGCTTTTTTAAAAAATATATTTTAATCATTGCAGATTTTTAAGAGCTATTTGACAGACAGCCTGGGGATGTTGTATCTGCTATATATCTACTTTACGCATATAAAAATCTGCATCGCTAGAAGCAAAAATGTATATTTTTTAGGAATTAAAGAAGAAAAAGCTACGTTAGTACGCCTTTTGTACACCACGTCAACAAGTACAAGAAATGAAGTTAATTAAACTGCCAAGTGTCGTGCTTCTTACCTAGGTCATTTTTATCAATTAATACAGCATGTTGTCCTATTATATACATGCAAAAAGCTCAAAAAAATAGTTCCAATAGCTAGGCTTTCTATATCGGAATGTCACACATGTGATCGAATTCTTTGCTTGAGGATGAATTCGATCGCTCGAATATCGATACACGACATGACATCGAATTGGCTGTGAATCATTCTACAATATATCCACAAAAAATAAATCCACAACAAACAAAACAAAAACAAAAAGTCACACGATCGATCTATGGTTACAAAACGTCATACTGACTATTTGAATTGATACTCGATGTTTTCTGTGAATATCGTGGTTGTCAGTTTGTCCTATCCAAATTAATCACTAATACTATTGAGGAAACTGTTTCTTCTTTGATTCATAATTAAATGGAAGCCAGGCTATTACAGGAAATCATATTAACTGCCGCATAGCTAGCACCAAATGCCTATGCGTGGTGGAATACAAAAGAACATCACGACCTATAACGTATTTCGAAGGTTACATTAATGTAAGCCTCTTGATTCATACAGCCTCATACATGCCTTGTTGTGTCTAAAAATAAGTGGTTTGTAAGTTTAATTTAAACCAAATGTATACGCCTAGCTTTCCAATGAATGACATCATCGAACATTGCAGCAAATTTAAAAATAATTCTACCAAAGTTATCGAATGGTCATCAAATTACAGAGTAGTTAACCCTGTGAATGAAGGGGGATCTACCGACGTGTGAATTCGGGTGGGTACGTCAAGTTGAATTTCCACTCACCTACATGATCATATGATTCCTATATTCTCACAAATTAGCCGCGATGTATAACAAATCTATTCTTTATAGTCTCTGATAAGAAAAATCCCGTAAAAGAGGATTTCCAAAAAAAAGGTTTGCTTTAAAACATACAATTAAAATCATCCAATAGATGTTTCCAGTCTAAATTGTCATACAGACTTATTGATTCCCGACTAATTTGTATTTCGGACAGTCTGTTACTTGAAACCGCCGCGGTGTTAGATGCGACATGTTACAACTGCAGTTTGAAACGCTGTGAATGGCGTGACCTTATGGATTTCCTTCGCAGAGACTCTGTTCCGGTCATTCTTGACACAACCACCGTATTTTGCCAGCGGATAAGACCATTGTTCATATTTTATTTGTAACACAGCTCACATTAAAGCTAGAAAAGAAGAAGTTGTGGTCGGAGCAGTTGTGACGGGTCGGACCAAATGAGGTCGGCGCAGTTGTCACGGGTAAGACCAAATATGATCGAAGCAGTTGTTACTGTTCAGACCAAATGTGGTCGGAGCGGTTGTGACAGTGCGGACCAAATGAGGTTGGATCAGTTGTGACGTGTCAGACCAAATGTGGTCGGGGCAGTTGTAGCAATTGTGACGGGTCAGACCAGATGTGGTCGGAGCAGTTGTGGCGGGTCAGACCAAATGTGGTCGGATCAGTTGTGACGGGTCGGACCAAATGAGGTCGGATCAGTTGTGACGGGTCAGACCAAATGACGTCGGATCATTTGTGACAGGTCAGACCAAATGGTCGGAGCAGTTGTGACTGGTCGGACCAAATATATTCGGAGCAGTTTTGACGGATCGGACCAAATGTTGTTATGCAGTTTTGGTTAACCAGCGACAACAGCTATGACCCGCTAAATTCCGGCCCGTCATGTTGGATAGGACGATATTAATAGTGTCCGGATTATGGTATGGTTAGGTTTTTTGTTAGATGTATGGTTAGATTCAGTGTAAGGTATATGGTAAGTATAAGACTCGCACTAGTTGCTTTGAAAAAGCAATGTTTATTTCTCTCATGATTCCCAATGTATCCATAATGAGGCGCCTTCATAACGGCTGATATATAGAGTTGATATATATCCAGTACCATGCAGTTATATACGTCTGAGTGCTAACTCTAATTATAATTATATATTCCGTATATTACATTTGAGTCTGACATCTATGATAATTGGCAGTATACCCTGAAAAGCTAGCAGGTTACAACATTTACGTTTTGGTGAAAAAACATTGATTCGTCACTAAATGTTTATCTGTTCAAGGCTGCAGACTACTCGCAATATCAAAGATTTCTATAATGGAAAAAAATCTGATTTTATGCAATAATAAAACACGTATTAATTAAAACTATTTAACAATATATTCGTGTTTTAACCGATTTATTCTTACTGACATCACTCACAATGGGTCGAATGTCATCGAGTGCTGTTGACTTTAACAAAACACTCGAAACAATCGGGGTTACGAACAAAGAAGCTTTAAGAAAATGCACGTGTTGTGTATGAATAAGTGGGATTAAAATTGCCTGGCTGGTTCACTTTAATGAACATAAACTTAGGTTTTTTACAACCTGTTGTGTATAGCGAGTATGCTTTACAATTTCAAATGCTGGATTATTTTAACGCTCAATCCCGTCGTGCTGCATTTAACTCGCCTACATTTAATAGAGTGCGAATGTTTTGAAAACATCACAATACTTAATAAAAACATTAAATAAAATTAAACCGCTATCTTTTTGGCAGTGCGTAGTCTTGTTAACAACATTCATGCCTACAGAACGTCACTAAATTTTACAAAGAATTATCTGTAAGAACGAAACCCTTGATTAATGGAAATAAATTAACTACAAAACAAGCACCCATCCCTAACCCCACTTTTTTGACAAAATTTGCATTTTTTATTTTTTTGTTTTTGTTTTTGTACTATGGCAGCTGGCTTTACCAATCGTATTCTCGCGAGAGTTTCTATAGTGGACGAGACTAAGACAACTCTCGTACGCTATGCCAGGCCATCGCGCA
>JARFOD010148731.1:0-12632 GCA_031763545.1 Mopalia muscosa | reverse complement strand
AAAGTCCACCAAAAGTCACAATGCCGTTGGGACAGGGTAATGGCTGGTTTCATACTTCTACTTGATAGACTTCTGATGATACATATAACTTAGTCTATTAAAAAGGTACGTAAATGATACTTCTACTTGGAAACAAAACAAACGAATGAAGAGGATTTCGTTTGTATTTAAGTTATCCATGTGTGGCAATGTCTTATATTTCCTTGAGTAAAGTTTAACATACAGATTCCTGTCATTGTACCACATCTTTTAAACGATCGCAAGAACAGGATAACGCCTAATAAAATAAACTTGGAAACAAAACAAACGAATGAAGAGGATTTCGTTTGTATTTAAGTTATCCATGTGTGGCAACGTCTTATATTTCCTTGAGTAAAGTTTAACATACAGATTCCTGTCATTGTATCACATCTTTTAAACGATCGCAAGAACAGGGTACCGCCTAATCAAATAAACAGCTAGTTTTATTTACATTTGTGAAGGAGAATTTGACTATTGTGTTTATTGTGGGTCTTCTATCTTATTTTTAGTCTTCGAGTGGATTCCATATCAAATGTACAACATAAAGTCCAGAATAGCTATATGTTTATATTTCCAGATATATATTGCAAGTGTATTAGGCGTTCCTTCAATAATGCATTATTTACAGAAATAACTTTTCTGTATCCTGTATCACTTAGATGTTATAAATAGTCTAAGATTCCTGTTTTATCCAAGGGCTAATGTCGCCATAGTTTGTTTAATAGTTTGTAAATGGCTTAATGCATTGTTTGACTCATGAATGTGATAAACAGTCTATGTATTACCCGCATCTCTGGCGTGATCAATGCAACTCTTTCAGCCACAACTGTACCATCACACCCTATAGCACTTTATACAGTACACATTCAGTTAAAAGCTTGTTGTCAGCCCTTATGGGTACGAGGCAGTACGGCAACATACACGTCTCAAGATGAATGCATAAGAACAAAAAGACTTGAAAATATGTTTATAACAGAAAAGATGTGTTTATCATAGACATAGATCAAAGACATTAATGAGATAAATAAACACTTTAACAGCTGCTGTGTACGGGATAATAGTCATTGGATGTTATATGTACTGGCTCTAGCCAATAATCACTCGACTGGCAGAAACGGGACCTACCATATATACTACAAGCGCTTTTGTAGTGAAAGCAAACTGTATTTCTTTTAAGCGATTTCTGGAATTGTTTTTAAAGTCCTGTTTATAAGTGACATTGATCGCTGGTTTATCCACTGTGGTTTACAGACTTGTGCCATATAATTTCAATTATTTGACCGCGATTTTATTCTTAACGTATTAAAATACTGACACTAACACAACACAAAATGCTCGAATTGTTTCTTGTTTTGTGTTTGCACGATAAAATGATGGCAAAGGAAAACAACCTAATTATTCATCTAGCATAATAGACTCAGCCGGAAAGTCTACAGACTGAGTGGGTTGACCGAGGAATACGGCTTATATTCATTTTTAAAATATCGTCGGTTAATCAACGCCGACCAAATGCATGTAGGCGAAGCAACAAGCCAATTGAATTACAGTTTCTAAAATTAGTCCGTGTATATTGAATGATTAAAACATCGGAAGCACTGTTTGTGAACACAAGGTTACCGAGTTCCGGAACATGGAGAGACACTTTGGAGCCATGATAAGTTTTGAAGTATCATTTAATGACGAGTAAACAAAATAGCATCTCTGTTTAGTTGTTGCTATTTTTTTGTTTTTCTGGAATTACTCACAAGATGTGGATTATTAGTAGATCGAGTTACATTGCACGGTGTTTGTAGGACCAGATAGCATGTTGATTCACTGTTGTTTTGTCTAGTTTATTTTCAGTCGACGCGTCTAGAAGTGGATATGGCATACTGATACTGGACTGTCAGTCTCTGAGTTGCTGTATACTGTAGGCCTATTCCATGTAACGCTATCAGTCTGTATCAATGTACAAGTAAATAGCTATAAGAGTTGGATATGAGCGTATTTTATGTATGTTTAACAGGCTCCACTTAAAACAAAATACAACTTTTGCTAACATTGAGTACAAATAAAATTCGGGTTTTTGTCTGATTAAGAAAATATTAACTTTCGCTTTGAAAAGTTTCCGAAACCACATTTCTTTTTAGTGACGATGTGGTCCATTTTCATAACGGTTTAAACGGGCACCATCTCATATAAGTATGATAAACTTCGACAAGGGTATCTTGTGTTGTAGATAAAATTATGTAGACAAGGACCTCTGCATATTAGAGGACCTTGGTTAAGTGACAAGCGTATCGCCTACTAATCCTACTACGATGTATACCGCCCACGGTATATCGGTGGATGGTCTAGGTGTCCGTCCCTTAACCATCATGTATATGAGGGAGTGGCTCCGGCAAACGCAGTTCTCCGCCGTATTTAAACAAGGAACAGTGTAGAATTTACAATCCGTATCTGATATGAATGAAATACAGCTGCATTGAGTACGATGGTAAGCAACAATAGAACAGACATAAGATTACTGTCTCAAAATGTGGACCTGGATTGTGGAACTGTTAGTCTACTTTCAATACCTCATTAGCACTACGATAATGAAAAAGCTATCGATTTAAGACGTACTGTACTGTTTTTATCCTAGTCTCATTTACGGAGTCAACAGCATGAAAATTCCCATGTGTTTTTAACACTAACCACCGATGTCCAAGATACAGTTCAGTAAGCAATTATTATTAACCACATTATAAAACTTGGCCTCCTTTTTATCTTGTCGTTGGTTTGGTAAAAGCGCATTAACGTGATGTTTTCCGAGAAAATGTCCGCTGTCAAAATTATAACAGGTAAGTAACAGTCTAAAAGAGTCTCAGATAATATTTATGCTTAAAACAGATTGAACATTTCTAAGATTTATATACTAATTACGAATTGTTCCTTCCTCGCTCCACAACAAATGCACCTACAAATCCTTGAACATCACTGGGTGATGTCCTTGTCGGTAACAGATTATTCTTGTATAATTTGTATATTATAATAATTACTATCTTTTATCTTCTGTTGAGCGTTTCATCGAGACTGAAGTCTTTAATTTCGAACGTTAAAAGGTAATTGGTAATCGTTTAAAAAATAGAGATGTCCTTATGTTGTAGTGCTGTCAAAGCATCCCCACCCCTCCTCTCGTAGTAACATGAGAGGAGTGGAAGGGGACATTCTGAATCCGAGGGGTGCGAACTTCTTGTGATGCCAAACTGACCCCAACTCATCGGCAACTTTTTTAAAGATTTATTTTTGGTTACAGTGTTGTTGAGAGGAATCTGTAGCATCGATTTTGTAACATTTTAAATTTGTAAACATCGATGACAACTACGTCGATTCATACTATGAGCTTCATTTTACAACATTGTGTCATCACTTATTCGTGAAATTAGTTCATATTAAATATTACATATATAGGTTGAGATGCAATTTACTAATACATATTATATGAGAAGTCAGATGATCGGATCTATTCTTGTGGTCAATTCTTTAACAGAAATCCCCTACCGCTGTTAATAAAGGGCAATTACTCTTGGTAAGCACTGTCTTCTGTGTGGCTAGACGTCATTAGACTGTGAGAATAATAAGTGTCGAATTTTCCGCTCAATCGGATGCTATCTGGAAAATTACATCGTACATGTAACTGTCAGACATCGCTCGAGTCTCCAATTGGAGTAAGTTCCGTACCGGGATCAATGTGTAACCCACTGTCGTTTGGCCTGTTTTATTACAACGCTAAACACTGTCAAACTTAAGTGGTCGACAAGAACGCTGACTAAATTACTCAACGTAAAATTTGACACAATCACATTAAACAAGCCTATATCAATTATTTACCTGCAAGAGTTCGGAATAAAATTAGAATAGAAAGTACCAGTTGCTAACCGACCGACTCGTGACAATGCAGTACACGTAAACTGCTCAGTTGCCGTTAGCAACAAGACAGATTGTAAGACCCTTTAAAGGAAGTTCAACAATACAACCCTTACCTTATCTTTCCAATACCTGTTATTTTCTGACTTTTTTCATCGTGTAATGACCACAAAAGTCAAGAGAGAACGATATTCGTCTCTTTTGACTGTTCAGCTACCAGCTTTTGATTTTCAAAGCTAAACAATTGAAAACCTCGACATCGCTACACACTTCTAACTTCTGGACATCAAGCAAAGACCCAATCGTATTCTCGCGAGAGTTCCTATAGTGGAAGTGTCTAAGACAACTCTTTTATGCTGTACCAGTCCATCGCGCATTAATTTCTGTGAATATTTGGGGAGACGTATGCCACGAGAAGTGCAAAACAATATGGCCCGGTGTATCTTAGAATCAATGTCTCGACATAGGAAATAGAATTGATTTTATTTGAGAATGACATCACACAAAGACCACAACGACTCTTCTGTTCTCTAGCTCTTACCTTATATTCAAGATACAATGTCTGCTTCAACGTAGGTTAATCCAATAATTAATTGAATGGTTTGGTGTGATGTCCACAGGATTTCAATGACATACGCATAAAGCCATCGGTTTTTATCAAGTGTTTATATATCTGGTCGTTATAAATCCACCCCTGTGACGTATTTTATTCTGGAAAAGCGCGGTATTTGTAAAACAGTATTCTGAAATATACACAACAACGTGGCTTTTTTTCTATTCAATCAAGAGCTAGCTGAGATCGTGACAGAAGATCCAATTGCAGTTCTCCTAAGACATTCCGGCAATGAGTACAGTTTTTCAATACAAGGATTTTTTTCAATATATATAATGATTTTGCCCTCTGTCTTCGAAATGGAGCACAGTCTAGCTATGTTTTTATTGTTTGTTTAATGTTGATTGAGTAAGCAATGATTTTTTTATGACTCAGTTTCAATCGATGTTCCTGAAGATCGTTAAGACTACCACCACAAAAAACTGCTTAATCCAATGCAAAATTTATTTCTAGGAAATCTATTAACCTGGCTTTGCTGTAGGAGAGAGAACCTGGATTTATATTTTACATTTTTGCGCAGACAGATTTTAGTCAGTGTTGAGCAGTGAACCAAATTGATGTACCCATCCTTAACTGTATCTGACGATTTAGACCCGCGACCGTGGCTTAGCTGTAGCGTATGCGCTTACTAATCCTACTTCGATTTACCGGTCACAGAATCGAGACCGCATGTCGACCTATCGAAATTTTGAATTTCTAATCATATGGTGATAACAACTAAATCAGTACATACAATGAGCTTTATTTATTTATGAAAATTAGTTCGCATGAAATAGTACGTATATACTTTGTCATTCAATTTTCTAACCAATATTATATGATGAAGTTGGATAACCGGATCAATTCTTTAAAATAAATCCCAAACAGCTGTTAATAAAGGGCCATTACTCTTGGTAAGCGCTATCTTCTATGTGGCTAGACGTCGTTAGACTGTGAGACGAATAAGTGTCTAATTTTCCGGTCAAACGGACGTTATCTGGACAATTACATCGTACATCTAGCTGTCAGACATCGTTCCAGTCTTCAACTTGAGTATGTTCCGTACCGGGATCAATGTGTAACCCGCTGTGGTTTGGCCAGTTTAATTCCAACACAAAGAAGTATCAAACTTAAGTGGTCGACAGGAACGCTGACTAAATTACTCAACTGAAAGTTTTACACAATAGCATTAAAAGAACCTGTATCAATTATTTACCCGCAATTGTGTCATTTTAGAAAGTTAAGATTACAGTACGTTCGTTATTTTGGGATAACACTTTCTCAGTTTGAACAGATTCTAGTTAGGCACCGAATCGCCAGCAGTAAATGCCGGGCCCCTAAACCACTCAGCCAGTCGGCCTTCTACAAAGTACCAGTAGTTGACCGACAGACAATGTAGAAGGACCTACATACACATAACTGGTTATTTGCGTTTGTCAATAGGACATACTGAAAGATCCTTTGAAGGAAGTTCATTAATATAACCGTTACTTTATCTTTCCAATCTGTTTTATTTTCTGATTTGTTTTCATCGTATATAATTCTCAAAGAAAACAAGAACCGTGTTCCTTTTGACAATTCACCTTCCAGCTTTTGATTTTCAACTGTAAAAAAAAATAGAAAGCTCGACATCGCTTCTCACTTTTAACTTCTGCATATCAAACACAGACCAAGATGACCCCTCTTTTCTCTCGCTCTTACCTTATATTTAAGACTAAATAAATATCTGATTTTACACAGGTTAATCCATTCTTTAATTGAATAGTAAGTATGTCCACATGGTCTCAATGACACAAGAATAAAGCCATCAGTTTTTATCAAGTGTTTGTATATCTGGTCGTTATAAATCCACCCAAATGACATATTTTATTCTAGAAAAGAAACAAGCTAGCTGAGATCCTGATAGCGAATCAAATTGCAGTTCTCTTAAAAAATTCCGGCGATGAGTACAGTTTCTTCAAGACAAGGATGTGTTTTTTTCAATATATATAATGGTGTTGCCCTCCGTCTTCGAAATGTAGCACTATCTAGCGGTGTTTTTATTATTTGTTTAATGTTGATTGAGTAAGCAACGAATACTTATGACTCAATTTCAGTCGATATTTGTGAACAGTTTTAACAGTACCGCGACAGAAAAAGAAACTGTACAATTCAATGTAAAATTTATTTCTGAAAATTTATTAACCAAGCATTGCTGTATGAGTGAGAACATGGATTTATATTTAACGTTATCGCGTTGACAGATTTTAGTCAGTTTTGAGCAGTGAACCAAATTGATGTACCCAATCTTAACTGTAATTATAGATTACCTTATTGTTTAGGCCCGTGGCTGTGGTTAAGTATTAGAGTATGCGCTTACTAATCCTACTGCGCTTTACAGTTCCTAGGATCAAGTCCAACATTCAGGTATATGAGTGAGTCACACGATGTGGCTCCGGCAATCGCGGGGGAGGTTTTTACTAGGCTTCCCCCCGGTTTGCCAACGTAATATGGCGAATAGTAGTGTGAAGTGGACAATCCGTCCAACTCCAAATAACGCAGATTCTCTCCGAGACTTCTGTCCCCACTCCCGAAAGGCTAGTGAAAACGCCCACTATTTACAATTTATTTGACAGACTGACACACACTGATTCGGTTCTGTGTATAGCGTACATTTGACCTCGATCGGGGGTTATGACGCTTAGTGCATGAGCCCCGTGAAGAGAGAATTTAGAACAACGAAATTCAACTGTTAATCGAAACAATCAGTGTACTTGTAATTAAGCAAAGGGCCTCACTCAGAATTATGTCATTTGTGCATCTGGTTTGTTTTAATCAGTTGATTTTATAGAAACTTCACCTTTATGCTTATCAAATAGCAACATTATACGATCAGTAAACTAAATACATTCCCAATCGTACATCCGCCAGTGGTTTAAGGCAATATAGCCCCATATCAAAGTCTTTAGGCTCTAGTTTCTTAAATCGGTTTTTCGAACATAAGATTTTTCATTTAAAAAACCATCTTTTCAGCAGAGTAAATGCATTAAAAAAACCAACTTTAACCGAAAACTTTCGATTTGTTTTTCAAACTTCTACGTTTGTTACATAAGTGGTTGAATTCAACACACATTTGGTTACTTTTATTTCATTTATTGTTCTGAATGCGGTTATATATGATTTTTTTAACGAAAATATCATATGTTAAAATAACTTATTACATAATTAGTTTAGAATGCATGGGTGTTGACAAACTTCGAAATTTAAAAAAATCGAATTGTTTGGTGTAAAATTTAAATATTTAATATTTTTAAAATAATTTTGTGTTCTAGAGACGTATATAGATGATTGGTTTGTTTGTTGACATTTTAAGAATGTTAACATTTTTTTAAGATAACAAACTCTGAAGTTTTGAACATACAGCTGTTATCTTATGCATAATACTTGTTGATTTATATCTGTTTTACCAAAAAAAGGATTTTCATTTTTTTAACATTTTATTTTGTTTACGTTTTTTTGTACATTTTAGATTAATCACAGAATCGAATTTGTAATTCAGTATTTCAGGTCCATTTTTGACACCATAGTTTCAGTTGTGGTTGGCAATGCAACATAAAAGCGAAAGAAGAGGCCAAGCTAATATGATTAGCTGAATTTTATATTGCCCTAGGATTGGGTTTTGTGTATGCTGAGCTAGAGGTTCTCTGCTGTTAACGACCGAACTAATATTCTTGAAGTTCTGTAAAAATTCTGGTTCAGATTGGGATATGTTTACACTTCGCACAAGCAATCATACTAAATCCTTTCAAATGTCATCGTATGTTTTATCAAAGTAGCAAAAACTACACATATATTGCATTTTTTTCACATTTGTAAAAATTGTGCTTTAAGGGCCGCTTCCCGTGATTGATTTCGCGGCCTTTATTATTATTTTAAATATTTTTTTACAAACATGTGTTCATTTAATTTTCATTGCCATATTCCATTTAAGTGTACAAGGAAATAACAATAAATTATTGATAATAGCAAAAAATTAAATCAAATCTTTTTATAAAAGTATTACAGTATTAAAACGTGAAGAAAGAATTTGATATATTTAAATTGTATGTACAAGTTATTTAGATTAGAATGTTAATTTTGCTAGGTTTGATTTCAATGTAATTGTTGGCACATAATAGTTAATATATATTAAGATTCTTTCTCTCGCCCCCGTCCTTTGCACACAGAGCCGTCCAGAAAAAAACTGCCGATTCCTCGGGATAGAGAATGTGTCATTAAGTTTCCTCTATCTTTATAGCAGTTGCCGTGATATGGAGCCTGCATCGGAACCACATATGCCCTAAAAATGGAAAGGACAGCTTAATTTAACAGGTGTTAGTGTGAATGGAGAACGAAAACTATCTATATTAGTACATTAGTAGCTAAAGTATATAAATGTATGGCGTAAATTGCCAATGAAACAAACAATCATTTATTTAAGACTTTTGTAATCGAAGAACCAAAACAAAAAGAAGTTATACTTAAGATAAGAACACAAACCGCCATGTCAATAGATATCAAAATTCGCAAAAAGTTCCCTGAAAAAATTATTAACGAGCACTTCACGCATCGTGAAATGCAATAAATTAATGAAAATATTTGATGAATTGCAGCTAACAGCGATTCCTATAAGTGATTTCTTTCAAACAGTTTTCTAACTTTCATCGTGGATACATACCGCAAACATTCACAGTAATGTTGTAAAACAGAAACGGCTGTAACATTGATAACCTTGTTTGTAAACGGACTTAATACTGATAAATGTAGACATAGCAAAAGTAATCACACTAAAGTCTAATAACTGTTAGATAACACTTCGATCCTGTCAAGAAAAAAAATATCAACTATATCGTTTCAATTTCCTGATTATAAGGTTTCCTTGACAATCTATTTCCATGTTTTCTAAGCTGTTCTTGAACTTAATCCCTAGTTTGTTTTCTATTCCAAGAATTAATGGTAATCGTTAATAGTGCTTATAGCACGTTGAGGAAGATGGAAAACCATTACATTTAGGGAAAATGTATTCACTAATAGAACGATGTCAACTTATATTCACTTTACTATATTTAACCATCTGTGTTCGGGAAACGATAAACTAATATACATGTAGAGATGAAAAGACCACCATGCGTCTTTTATGTTTTTCCTTCGTTCGTCATCACTTTCATAACAACACGGTCATGTTCTGTTTTTGCTGGTTCTGTCAGTCTGCTGTTAATTAGCCACGGTTGAGATTGTGTGACGATTTACTCTGTAAGGAGATTGGGTTCTTTTAATCCAAAAGGCTTTAAGCACGGCGTTGAACACCAATCAAACAGGTCTGTTATTAAAATAAATATGCTATAAAGACGGAGTCGGCTTGTGTTCTATTGTTCGCTATGACAATTATTAGGACTTTATAGATATTAAACTCAGCAAATCGACGGGGACCACTGTAAATTAAAGAGTGACCAGAGACCACGGTATATACCAGCCGCTTAGATACTTCAAGGTCAAGTCTGGTCTAGAATGGACTTGTTAATTAACTAACTGGCGTGGGCTGTTCAATCTTTGTAAATGACAGCTGAACATTTTCTGACTACAATTCTGAAGTAGAATCGATACCAAAAGTAGACCAATTGTTATTGGCTTAAAATAACAAACCTGCTGGACATTCTGATCGCTATTTACTCTTTCTAAGTGGCAACATGAACTACCACAAACTTATTGTTTACATGCTCCTAACCAGTTGATATAAGCAAAATGTCCGACAACAAACAGGATGTCATACATAGTAGACAGAAAAGTCGTCAGAAGAAGTTCAAATGAAAAAAATGACACTTTGAACTAGTTTGGCCAGGAAATGATGGGACACAAACTGTTTCTATTACATCGTACTAACTTTAAGTCTTCATCCATGAAATGAGTTCTAATTACACGGTCTCCTGATTTGTAATTAGCAATGATACATCGTCAAAGAACATTTGGGACAGACAGTCGGTGCTGAATCTTAAATAAAACGCCATAACTGGACAAAGCAAACCTAACCTGTGATGAATTAAAGTAGCCTTGATTTTTGTTAAACGGATGTTGATAAAACAATTTTTTGTTAAAGTCAGGAACATTTCTATACTTTAGATTTTCCACATTATCCATGTATAAAAAATAAAATATGTTGAACGAAAAGCTTGAAATACCGCTAATGGAAAAGCCTATGTTGATTGAATATTATTTTAAAAATACACGTTCCAGAAGCCTTTTTCTGTTATCTTTCCTAATTTTCTTCACAACTCCCTAATTGAAGGACGTTTAATAGATATGTGTTTTACGCATTTTATTTATGGGAAAGAGATTAATCCAACAGTTTGTTTTACACTTACTAGCACAATCGTAAAATTTAACTGTCATGCTATAATCGAAAATTTAATTATCCTCCAAATCTAAGTAAAGACAGAATACATGTAGCCGCAAATAACTGAATGTAGCCAGGGAGCAAAACAAAAACAACACGATATACCAGTATTAACAATCCGTATTCATTTTCGATGTGTTTATGTGAAACACTGATAAAACTACTGCAAACATATTTAAAGAAAAAAGAAATCACTAGCTCCTTGATTGATTGATTAGTGTTTTACGCCGCATTAAGAGATTTTTCAGTTAGGCTTGAGCGCACATATATTGTCAATTTAATTGTATCGATTTTCCATATAAATATATTTCCCAAAATTTTAAATACGTCAATATTTTAGGCGTAATATTTTGGATCTAAAATTTTACATATAGTAATTAAAACTACGCCAATAATAGTTGTTTACAATCGTTTATATAAATAAATGTTTATGATATACATCTTATGTAATAAATGCAAGTAAACGCTCTCATAGGTTTAATCTTTGTGTTAGCTGCTGACGTTTAAACCTTAACTGTCATGGCTAGAAGGCTAAATGTATATTCCTGTAGTGCGATGTTAAAAGGATAGCTTGGACTGCGCTAGGAAATGCTTCCCTTAACGAGAAAGCTTAAACATCAGAAATGTGTTAATTTATGCGAATTGCTTACGACACATGCGTATGATAACTTAATAAAGAACGGATTAAGCCTACATCCAAGGACACACATGGATTGATTTGCGATAAACAATGTCCAGAGATAGACAAATTAGTCGCCGAGCCGGGAAATGAGCTCAACAGGTCTAATCCTTCTCCTGGATTTTAAAATTAACTGACGTGGGCAGAAACAGATAAGGTAAGGTAATTGACAAGGAGACGTCGTCAAGGAACATTTGTTGCTGATCATGTGGTACCAAATGGGGAAAAGCACATGATAACTGAACACTGTTACCCAGATCAGCTGTCTCAAAATGATTTGGATCAATGAAACTGCTGACGTGTACTTTGATAAGTTTCTTAACAAAAACAGTTGGATAAACTGTTTTTTTGTTTGTTGCGGGATATTCATTTTTTATTTTGAAAAGTCAATGAATTATAAAAAATATATAAGTACGTTATTGAGGGTTTTATATATCATATGTTAACGCAAAAGGAATTCTTGTACACAAATGTGAACATATATTTTCAAAAATGAATGCTTTTAGGGGATTTTTAAGCACAAAACTGCCACCATACACAGAAGTGTTGTAAAACAGAAACGGCTGTAACATGGATAACCTTGTTTGTAAACGTACTTAATACTGATAAATGTAGACATAGCAAACGTAATCACACTAAAGTGTAATAACTGTCAGATAACACTCTGATTCTGTCAAGAAAAAAACGTATAAATTATATTGTCCTTATTCCTTATTATTAGGTTTTCTCAACAACTTATTTCCTGTTTTCACAGCAGTTTTCGAACTTAATCCTTAGTTTGTTTTCGTCCCAAGATTTGTTTATGTCTAAACCGTCGTAGCTAATAGGCCGAATTGCACTATCTATACGAAACACGGTCCAACACATGCAGAGATCAGCCTTTTTCAGGGTATGCTCTTGTTTGTATGATTGTCAACCAAAAAACATGAATTAAACTTTGTTGATAAACGTATGTTCCTTTAGACTACTGTAAGACGTGGTTGTTGGGGGTATTTGTAGACTACGCCCAAACTGTCTCACTTTAAGGGGTGGGCAAGAGTGCA
>JARFOD010148720.1:0-12633 GCA_031763545.1 Mopalia muscosa | reverse complement strand
CTGCTGCTAGCCAGAGAACCATCCAAACACACTGCCCTTAGCCAGACAACCATCCAAACAAACTGCTGCTAGCCAGAGAACCATCCAAACACACTGCCCTTAACCAGAGAACCATCCAAACAAACTGCCGCTAGCCAGAGAGCCATCCAAACATACTGCCGTTAGCCAGAGAACCATCCAAACAAACTGCCGCTAGCCAGAGAACCATCCAAACAAACTGCCGCTAGCCAGAGAACCATCCAAACAAACTGCTGCTAGCCAGAGAACCATCCAAACAAACTGCCGCTAGGCAGAGAACCATCCAAACAAACTGCCGCTAACCAGCGAACCATCCAAACAAACTGTCGCTAGCCAGAGAACCATCCAAACATGTTATATCTCAATCAGAATAACGGACTATTTTTTTTAACCAGTCATTGCTGAATTTAGCCAGAAAACCATCAAATCATGCCCTATCTCCAAGAGAATAAGTATTTTGTTGAGTGATACCCACCTCATTATCCACCTGGTCAGCAGGAACTCCCTTTATGTTAGCAAACACTCGGAGATTCTCCTCAGATGTTAAGTTGTCAAATAGGACATTCTGTTGAGGACACATCCCAAACATCTGTCGTAAGTTAGTCATGTCATTTGTGTTGGTGATGTCCTGAAAGTCAAACATCATTCTAATCTGAAGCTACACATTACATATACCTTAAGCAAATCATGTACATAAATTAAGTTAATTTGTAATTCAAGTTACTAAAAAGAGACGCTGGTCATCACTGTTCAAAACTGTTCACCAAGACTATATTGTAATGTCTAAAGTATGACTTAAACATATGTCCTTAAAAAGACAAGACAGGACCTATACTGGTTTACCAGCCAAGTCACTTTGAAAAGTATCCTGTTGGATTTTGGACAAAATCCTATCACATTTTTCTATGGAATCCTATAGGATCCTTAGCATTTTATAATTATCCTAAAGGATTTCCAGAATCCAATAGGATTTTCTGTAAGGGACTTGCCTTCTTAAAACGGCATTTAGAACTTGGCTATATATATAAGGAAAAATAAAGTTTGTACACGTACCAATAACAGCTATTTATTGATTATTTTGCTTCTATCTCATGACAAACAAACTATATTTATGTCAGCTCTGATAGTCTTAACTATAAGAGCCTCTTATTTACCAGCTCAACTCATATCACCAGCAATTATCAAATTCACAAATTCTGCATTATGGTGGTATTGGTCCCGGCAGAAATATTACGATTAAACATAAACTATTGATGGAAATGACAATTGAGTAAATCGATTAATGACACAAATACATGTGAGTTGCTGCCAGACACAATGCACACATATATTCATGGTAACCTACCAGGCCATAGATTGATGCCCTTCCCTTTGTGGGAGAGCCCATTCCTGTCAACATGTTAATGAGTGTCGTCTTCCCAGCCCCATTATGTCCTAGTAAGCAGGTGATCTGTCCCTCGTAGATATCCAAACTTAAATCTGGAAACACAACAATCACATGATTTAGAACAAAGTTAGAAATAATAAAATCTTTATATTATAAACTTTTATTGACATTACATTAAACAGAACCAGTAAGCTCCCTACAGTTTGATTGACATTACATTTAACAGAACCAGTAAGCTCCCTACAACCTGTGTGCTCCCTACAGTTTGATTGGCAATACATTAAACAGAACCAGTGTGCTCCCTACAATTTGATTGACATTACATTAAACAGAACCAGTGTACTCCCTACAGTTTGATTGACATTACATTAAACAGAACCACTGTACTCCCTACAGTTTGATTGACATTACATTAAACAGAACCAGTAAGCTCCCTACAGTTTGATTGACATTACATTAAACAGAACCAGTGAGCTCCGTACAGTTTGACTGACAATACATTAAACAGAACCAGTGGTCTCCCTGCAGTTTGATTGACATAACATTACACAGAACCAGTGAGTTCCCTGCAGTTTGATTGACATTACATTAAACAGAACCAGAGAGCTCCCTACAATTACATTAAACAATTCCAATTCTGTCGTCATGCCATAGAAGAAATCAATGTCAGGACATGGTTGGCTTTAATGAAAATATCTTTAGGGATAAAGAAATAAGTAATGGAATAGGTAAACAACATCAAGCCATGTTATGATATTCATTTCATGTGACTGTGGTTATGATTGTAAAGCTAATTGGCTTGTTGCTAATTGACTTGTGGTAGTAGCCAGCCGATAATCTGATCAGGTGAGATAATCACATTAATCTCTTACACCTGCAGATACACATGATCTTTGAGGCATGCATTTTACAATTTTAATCTAAAAAAAAAACAACATTCTACAATACTTAATTATTTCATATTGATTATTATTATTATCAAGATTATGAAAAAAAAAAAGATTTCAGAAAGGAAATTGAAAGTCCAAATGTGATACCTGACTAGATGTTAAGTCCTTAAACAGAACCAGTGTGCTAACCTAATGCTAATCATGCTAATCATTAGCCAGGATAAAATTTACCACACATGGTTATTATCAAACAATTGGTTATGGATAAAAAAAATGATAACTTTTTGATTATAACACCTTCACTACAAAAACATAGCTTAATAATACATACACATAAGTTATTGTCCATGGAGAAGCTTATACCAGCTTTTGAATGAAGTGTACCATGTTCTTAAGTTAACAAACTTTAACTGACCATTATATTTTTTATCTATATAATGTAATATGATAGATACACTACCTGTTATAGCATGTACTAGGCCCTTCTTTGAACGATACCTCTTGGATAGGTTTTGAATTCTGTAAATAAAATAAATATTTAAATGCATATAAACTGGTAGCTGAAAATACATCAAACCTGAGTACATTGACCTCTGAATTCACAAAAAACCTGAGTATACTGACCCCTGTAAATACCAGAGAACCTAAGTATACTGATCCCTGAATATAAAAGATATCTAAAGGCTGAGTATGAGTGCCCCGGAATATACCAGAAATCTGAGTATACTTGGCCGCTGAATATACCAGAAATCTGAGTATACTGGCCGCTGAATATACAAGAAATCTGAGTATACTGGCCACTGAATATACCAGAAATCTGAGTATACTGGCCGCTGAATATACCAGAAACCTGAGTATACTGGCCGCTGAATATACCAGAAACTTGAGTATACTGGCCCCTGAATATACCAGAAACTGTAATAATATTTACTAAATGATGATTTCCCAGGATAAGCGCTCCTAATAAATGCTCAGTTATCATCTCATATTTACTACTTCAGTAACTCTTATTATAATTCCAAAGTATAAGAAATACCTGATGACTTTTTTATTTCGCAGATCATTAGGAACACCCTCAACATCCTCGTTGTCAGCATTAACATCGTCATCTCCAAACATCATTGGTTTGGCTTCCTTGGGAAACCAGTAAGATGGCTGTAGGAAGAAGTATGGTGGCTTAAGTTGACCATATTCCTCTAAAAATATACGGTAAGTAGACATAATTTATGGATATAAAGGGATAGAAGGGATAGTTAGGGTGACAGACTTGGAGGTATGGTAGTGGATTTTATCTGTATTGGATCACACAAAGAGGAATATGACCTGAGACATTGATGCGACAGTTAGGGTGAGAGACTTGGAGGTATGATAGTGGATTTCGACTGTATTGCATCACACGATATGACCAGCGACATTGATGGATCAAACAAGGAGGAATGTGATATGGGACATTGATGGGATACAAGGAGCAATGTGACCTGGGACAATGATGGGACACACAAGGAGGAATGTGACCTGGGACATTGATGGGACACACAAGGAGGGATGTGACCTGGGACAATGATGGGACACACAAGGAGGAATGTGACCTGGGACATTGATGGGACACACAAGGAGGAATGTGACCTGGGACAATGATGGGACACACAAGGAGGAATGTGACCTGGGACAATGATGGGACACACAAGGAGGAATGTGACCTGGGACATTGATTGGACACACAAGGAGGAATGTGACCTGGGACATTGGTGGGATACGAGGACAGTGCCATGAGACATCGATGGGACATACAGGGACGAATGTGATCTGGGACATTGATGGGACACAAAAGGAGGAATGTGACTTGGGACACTGATGGGACACACAAATAGGAAAGTTACATGTGACATTGATGGAACACACAAGGAGGTATGTGACCTGGCACATTGATAGTTCATGGAACACACAAGGAGGAATGTGACCTGGGACATTGATGGGACACACAAGAAGGAATGTGACCTGGGACATTGATGGGACACACAAGGAGGAATGTGACCTGGGACACTGATGGGACACACAAAGAGGAAAGTGACATGTGACAATGATGGGACACGCAAGGAGGAATGTGACCTGGGACATTGATGGGACACACAAGGAGGAATGTGACATGGGACACATAAGGAGTAATGTGACCTGGTACAATTTATGGGACATGCAAGGAGGAATGTAACTTGGGACATTGATGGGACACACAAGGAGGAATGTGACCTGGGACATTGATGGGACACATAAGGAGGAATGTGACCTGGGACAATTATGGGACATGCAAGGAGAAATGTAACTTGGGACATTGAAAGGACACATGAGAAAGAATTTGACTTGAAACAGACATCTCTAGTTCCTTCACTATAAAGAGTGCCGATCTAAATGTGGCTTAATCAGTATTGCAACTTACGTGGGATGACATTATCAAGATAGGCTGCCAGAAGAGCATATAAGATGATATCCACCAGAAGCATAAGCATGCTGCCATAGATTGGGAATTGTCCATGTTTAACAGACTCAAAGGTCATTCCTATACCACGTATATCCAAAAGTAACGCCTGAAATAAAAGTAGTACACTGCAGCTTTTTTTACACTTTTATACATTCCAAATGTATCAAATATAACAGATATGCTTCACAAGTATGTTTCTACTATATTCAGATAAGATAATCAACTTGTGATCTTCAAATGCTATTTTTAGGAATTTTTTTTTAATATTTCAAATTAAACAGTTGCAAACTTTTAATTTGTGTATTATTGATCAGGTCTTAACGTCATACTCTTATTTACTGAATTACCGCTGATATAATACCTGTATTTAAATATAATCACCTGATCAATCCCCAGTGAGAAGGCTAATGGTGAGAGCAGACACATGAGCCACTGACCCCAGCCTGGTACACTCGACAAGCCGGTTAATGGGTCCCGCGTCAATGGCACCACCAGATATAACACACTGACCAACATAGAGGTCAGACTAGCCAGGCCACCTGCTGTACGAGCCTTACTGAAGAATGGTGTGAAGAGGAAGGCAAGGGAGATAATTGATAATCCATACAGGAAGAGTAGCATGAAAAACAGGAAGAAATTACTATTCTTCAAAAAACCCATGGCCAACGTTAACAAAATGGCTGCCACACAAACAACGATTATAATGACGGAGTAAACTGAAGCCCAAGACAACCTGAAAATGACCAAAACAAAATAAGCTTAATCATGGTTTAAACAAAATTTAAACTAGCATGCAACTGTAAGAAATCTACATAAATGAGGATTTCACTTAAACAGTTTTCAAGGTTAAAATATTTGGATGCACAAGAAGACTCTAACTTGAGCTGGAAGGATAATAGTCAGCACAGCAATCTACAAACATGTTTCTGACATGAATAAATACGTGTAACAAAAAAAATAAATAAAAACTGATATCGTCTTTCATAATAATCATCAACTTTACAAGGCATCCACTTTCAATTTGTTTTAGTGGGCCGGTGTTATTATGGATCAGATGACAAAGGATTAATTGTTGAAGCCTACCAAAACACAGAGTCCCGCATTCCCATAATCTTCATAGTTTCTCGAGTTTTCTTTTCCTTCTCCGTCACAAGAGAGATTGTCAAGAAGTTAACCAGTGGTGAAAACGCCAGCACATAATAAATTGCTGACAAAATTTGTAAAAAGGCAGCAGTGGGTTCGTACGCAACTTTAGGTAACATTTCCACCTGTATGTCCGGTAACTGGAAGTCAGGAGCTTTAAGAATCTGAAAATGCAAATATTTAATATTATTATTAGTATATTTTCTTCCAAACACCATTGTCTACACCAAAGTGTAGTGTATGGCTGTTGAAAATGGATAATGGTGAATCATGAGGTAAAGATCATGAGGTAAAGATAGACAGTTATCATTTAATAAAGGCCAAATTCTACCTTTATTTAGTAAGCCTTATAAAAGTAAACCAATTGCCGATTTTAGGGGTCAGGGGTCATAGCTTTATGATCAGGTTATCCCCCTGCAACAGAATTCCTTTTCGTAAATCAAAATAGCTGTACAGTAGTTTTAGATTTCACACTTGTTTTATCCACCTTACCTGTGTGGCGGCTGTAAAAGTGGCCAATTCTAACGTGGCAAATCCACTGTAGAGAAATTGATTAGCAGGGCAATCTTTCTTTGCCAAGCCATCATTTGTGGAGCGACATTTATCTGGAAAAAACCCCAAAAATAAATGAATTGACTGATTGGTTGATTGATTGATTGATTGATATGATTTGATGATTAATTTGACGGATTGATTGATTCAGTGTTTTATTCTTTGCTCAAAAGTATTTCACTAATAGGATTGTGACGTACGTGTATTCCAACAGTCATTTATTTAAACTATAACATATCCATAAAATGTTATGTGTGTTGCTGTGTTATAAAATGCCAAGTAAAGAAAACGCTGCCATTCTACACACAAACTGCCCCAGATAGCCTAAAAACCATATGTTGTAGTATTTAACATTTTTGCAAAAAAATACCAGATAAAAGTTTTAGTTTTCCAGAAGAAATCGATGTCAAAGAGAAAGATGCCCTTGGATTTCAGTTTAATGGTCTAAAGTCATTATGTTGAGAAACAAGATAAGCTTACACATTTGTAAGTTTCTCGAAAAAAACCTGAGCATACAGATCTTGTCATTTATCAAAGTTATGACTTTTGGTTTATAGTCTCAAATTATTCAGTGGGAATCACAATATATGGTTTACAGGGTGTTACTTTTTATACTAGTTTTTCCTTAAAACACTGATTGTAGACCCGGACCAAATAATGGAATAGCAATATCAATAAGATCTTCATTACACATGAAGACATTCAAGAGTATTAAGGACCTGTACCAGGACAAATGTTCAGGTTGATTTTCATAAACTGTTGGTTTTGGACATAGTCAATTCATTTGGGCTGTGTGTTGCATACTGGTGTATTCAAACCTAGTCTGGTTTAACATTGATAACAATTGGACAGGTACAAGATAAGGTAAATAAATACCATTGAGGTCAAATATTGACAGCTCCCATTGAAATGTCACTTGCAGTGGTTATAAATTCTATTCAATGTATAGAGGGCCAGCATGATTAACAGCAGAATGTGAAGCAATACAAGTTGATCATTACGAAAGTATCCAAGAGCTTACAATGGAACCAAGGTTCAACACGGATGGTAGGATCAGGAAAAGCAATAACAATACAAACTGAGCATTTAGAGAGGGTTCAAATGAGTGAAAAATGTGTCTGTTAAATGGCATATTACATTTAAATTACCAAACATGTCATGTAAACAATATGGACAAATTAGAGTGAATTAATTCGCCTTGCTCTTTATTTAATAGCACTTATCTTTCCATTAGTTTATTAGCTATATCTGGGATCAGTATGTAGAGGGATTAGAAACTACCCTTGGAATCAGCGAAACATGAATGTGTTACTCGGCTAGCTAGTTCCAAACGACACATTGTGCCTGTTGGTCAAACATAGTCTGCTCAGCGAGCCAAGCTAGCCCTAACTGGGGGGACACTCCCTGCACTGTGTGCATGCCTTCAGAGCAGGCTTCATATGTTTGACCTTCTCATCCAATGGGTTAATTGGAACAAGCTAGCCAAGTAACGCATTCACCGTTTGCTTATTGGAAGGTTCCATTTACATACTGATCCCAGCTTTTATAAATAATATATGGTGAACTACTGTTCTTGAAACTGTGACATAAAAATTCTACTGAAGAAATGATGTGCCTTAGAATTAGGTGGTGTTTGTGTTCGATAGATTTCAGGGATTTAAATTCTCTTTGTCTCCCCTGACAAATTTGATAAAATGACGAAGACCATTGTCATGGGCATAAACACAAGTCGAGGAACTCAAAATTGTTTATAACAAAACCGACAAGTTCTGATCAAAATCTGATATGATTTATAACATAATCAGCTCATACATATACTAATACTAAAGTAAATATAATAAACGATCTCAGAGAAAAACAAGTCAGTTAAGACTTTACCCATGTGAAGCCAATTACAGCGTAACCGATAGTAATAAATGTGATTTCACATAAAAATAAAAGATACTGAAACAAAAATTAAATTATGCAAATCATAAATCGCTGATTTCAATAGGTTTCCTTTAAAGTTTTGAAAGCCTATAATACTAATCTTATTAACATCAGTATGTCTTTCAGGAAAAATTTGAAAACCATAATGACATAAATTGTAAATGAACTGACCTGCTGTTGTACTGCTTCCCACATAAAACTCATTGGGGATTGTTCCAAACGGCATCCGAATAGTAATAGACAAATTATCAGCTTTGAACGCATCTACAATCAATGCTGAGGACACCTTTGAGGGATTTGTCTTGTAGTAAGTCTCTAGTTCACCAGTTGTAGAGAATGTTTTGTATATATGCTTTGTTCCATTCTGGTTCAATATGTCCACGACTATATCCATAAATTCTATTGTTTCAGTGTTATTTGGAATAACCAGTATCTCCTTTGATTGGTCAACAATAAAATCAGATCGTAGAATAGAGTAGGATGAAAAGGTGCCTGTGGCCGGCTTCGTCTCAGGAACGATCACCAGCCTCAGAACAGCCAGGATCAGAATAAAAAAAATTGGAGAAAGGATTTCCTGGAAAAGACAAAAACGTTTTATGCATTTTCACTGGTCTTTGTAAAATGTCATAAAAAATAGCAGATCCTATAGGTTAAATGTCCAATTTACAGGTTTTAAACGTTTGTTTGATATCATACTGAAGGATATTTCACATATTTGAAAACGAATTGTAATTTGTTATCCATACAAAAGTCTTTCCATATTTCATGTCCTCCCAACTTCTAAATGCCACTTAAAGAATCTCATTCAAACCTCCCCATATTTACAGCAGCCACCAAATGTGACTTTCTGCGAATTTGGATTTGTCTGCTTGGGGGATAAATGCCATACTTAAGGTTTTTTCACTCATATGTCAACATGCCTGCCAAATAGGAGAAGGAAACCACCATTGATTCTACTGGCAACAAAAAACAACATTTTGGGTTATGTCATACCGTTGATAACAGGAGAAATTGGATTGATTTGTTTTTCCACTCATATGACAATACTGTGCAAGAGCGATAGAAAAGAAACCTCATAAAAAAAACGCCACAGTGTTAGCCCAACCAGATCCTGTGACTCAATCATACCTGATAGTTGATGAATGGTACATTGGAGTAGAATAAGACGGTGGACACGACAACCACTTTATTAATAATGTGGTCTGAACAAATTAGGAAGAAAATGTTTCAGTCCTGCACACTTGAGGTAAAAGGGCTATGTTGAGGTGGGCTTCCCTTTAATGTTTATTACAGTTTGAAAGCTTGCATGGAAATTCAAAGGTGAAATTTAATTGAATCTAAAATTAAATTAAACGGAAAGTTAATAATGATCTACTTTACCTGAGCAAGTTCTTTCCCCTTTCTAAATTTCAGCAGAAAATTCCTCCAGCAGAGAATTTTCAGCTGTTGAAAAAATCCAGCCCCCATTTCGCTTTTGGTAACTGTATTATTGCAGAAGTTCAGTGATCAGTCTGTACAGATAAAAAAAAAAAAACTTCCATTAGTATTATTCAACAAAGAGGATACTTTTTAGCTTATCCTGTTGCAGAACAAACAGGGATTCCCATAGTCAGGATATTGGAAAGAATCAAAACAAAGCTAAACAAGTGTAGAATCACTACAGCTGCGACATTAAGCTCTTTAGCTCTGCGAACACCAGGGCAACAGAAAGCAACCTCTTTTCTCACCTCTTACGATCGACCGAGGAAGCCGAGGCAGTATTCTGCAGGGACATGGCCCACCCCGCTCCCTAACAGGGCTTGTCTAAATTTGCAATTTGCCTCTGATTTTGACAAATTTGATCATCTGACTATTAATGAAGATTTTATTTAAAAGCAATTTTGCTTATTTTGCACCAAAGCACATTGATTATTTTAAAAAATCAGCAAATCAGGGGAAACTGCAAATGTAAGGTTATCTCACAAAATATTAGAGGACCAATTTTAAGGTTCCGGAACAGGCGAGAGGCCTGTATTTAGTAAAATTTAAATAAGCTGAAGGCATACATGAATATTTTTTTTAAGTGATAGAGATTTTTAAAAAAATGTATTTTGAAAGATAAATCAGTCTTGTACAGGGTAGTTATATGCACTGGTACTCTATGATGCAGAAAGTAAATACTGATTTTCAATGGAAAACAGGTGCAGTGAATAAAACTTCCAGTTTGTTAGAAGTAATAACAGCTTGTGTACAATGAAAATGGGCTATCAGCATAATAAAGTATGAAGTAAACTTCTATACATTTCCTATGTAAGGCTGAAGTCAGCTGTTTGAACAGACACAGGCCTATGCCAATATTTATACAAAACTGAGGTCATGTAGGGAAAAAATAAGTCTGCTTGTACTCCTAGATCAAGGATTTGAGACAAAATATTGGTGTGTGGTTAATGATAATTCATGGCTGTGGAGGAAAACATGATCAGTACTAGAGTAAGTCTTTCCAATTTATTAGCAACATGAAAAAAATAACATACATGTTGCTTATGAAGAGAAACGCCTATAGTAATGAGTATAAAACAAGACATACATGTAGTTATTAGACCTTTGTAAGCCTGTTTCTCCTCAAACTGCATCATCTCTATATAGCAAATTAATAGTTGCACAGTGTAAACAAACATTGGCTAAAAATAGACACAAGTCACTGGTTTTGGTCACGCCTGGCTGACGTCAGCTGAGCAATTGATCCATAATAGTGTTTAACAGCAACTGGATGAACAACATCCAGATAAAACTTAAGAAGATGTTAGACAACTATTGACATATACTTTAACGTATTTAATTTGTCCCCTTGTTACTTATTTGACTACTTTGGCGGTGTTTGATTTCATTCTTGGAGGTATTAATGTACAAATATGTAATTCATGTGTGTGATTATGGGCCTTAACGACAATTAACACATTGATATGACAGTAAAAGTATAACACTTATTAATTCTCTAACTTAAATATGGTAGAAAAATGTAGTTGTACAATTTATATCATGGTGTGCCAGCCCAATGGCTGAAGAACACCACCCCCAACACCACTGGTTACAAACAGTTTCTCCAAGCTTAACATCGAGTTAAATGCCCAGACAGATAAAGTTGTACAAATGTCTGATAAAATAATATATTTTAAACATTTTATCAAGAGAAGATAGTGTACCATAACAGGCAACCAAACTTATATCTAATTGTACACATACTATTTCCCAGTGAAATGATTGTCAAAAATTCCTGTATCTCTGGACAACTTAAATAATGTTACTGAATCTCATCAAAATAGCATTGATATATCAAATGAAAGAGAAAATAAGATTTACCTATCAATATCTAGAAAAGAGTGTCTTGAAATCATCTTGTTACTATGTGCGGAACCGGTTAGAAATTAACAATACCCAGGACAAGTGTAGTCCCTAACAGGACTCCTAGTTACAGACCATTACATCACCAACTGACATATATGGTCATATATACAAGAGAAAAAAGAAAACAAAAATAGACATGACACAGACCCACTCCAAGAGACCCTCGTGCAAATTTAACTTCAGTTTGTTTACAGACTTAAAAAGAAACATCCCTAGTTGGAATTCCACATGTAAATACGACCACAAAATAATCAGAATACATGTAAGTAAACATTTGTTCAAATGTGGTAAAGATCATTAGATGAAAATTTCCTACCCCCAAAGTTTCACAGTCCACATGGCAATAAATCAGGCCATTGTGAGGGCTTCATCTCGTCTTTTCACTACTCTAAACTTATCAGTATTTTACACCTGCCTAGGTCAAACTTCCTGCTTCCTGTTTGATTTGTTTCTATAGCACAGGGGACACAATTCATGTCAACAACCAAAATATTCCAATTCGGTGAGAGTTTTCTCCCCTTATTTCAACAGTTTGTTAGTCTGCTATAGGTTTACCTTTTTTGAATGTCTTTTGAACAACTACATGTACATGTGAGTGGCACGTTGCTGTTGGGGAGAACAAAGATAACTGTGTCACCCAATGGTAATGCAAACTTAATTTAAGAAGACCGATTAATAGGCTTCCTTAAATCGTTCAGAGGCTTCATTTAAATTTGCATTTTGCCAATGAGTTTGACAAATTGTGTCATCCGACAACCGAGGAAGATTGTATTTAAAAGCAATTTTGCTTCATTTTTCACAAAGGCACATTTTAATGTATATAAAACAAGTGCTACAAGGAGCAGGGCTCACTC
>JARFOD010148709.1:0-11555 GCA_031763545.1 Mopalia muscosa | reverse complement strand
TTGAAAACAATAAGGCATATGTTTGTGTAACTTGGAAGACACATTCACCATCGATTGTAGCTGTGCCTTTTGCTATAGTCTATTCGCCAATTTTTTTTTCTTATATCTATTGATACAAAGTTGGACTCGGAAGTTAATTTCGTTTCCAGCACAGAACTTGAAAACTGTAAGGCCTATCTTTTTAAAACTTGGTAGGCATATTTACCATTGACTGTAGTTGCGCATTCTGCTATTACGGGTTCATCATTTTAAAAGGCTGTCTCTCTGTCCGATCAGCCGATTTGCTCCAATCCGTTTCCAGAGGAGAACTTGAAAACTAGAAGGCCTTTGTTTGTGAATCTTGGTAGGCATATTAACTGAAGTTGTGCCATTTGCTATTACGGATTCGCCATGTTCAATATCTGTCTGTCTATCTGTCTGTTTAACCCATTGACTCCAGTCCGTTTCCAAAATATGATTTTATTAACTTCATATATATTTACAAAGCAGAGGACTTCAAGATTCTAAATATAATGCCATATTAGAGTTCATTTTATTTTATAATAGCAATAATAAAGAAAAACGTCAAATAATTTTTTAAAATAGACCTTTGTATGTAACTCTTATTTTTCTCAGATTGTTAGAGATTTTTTCCTCTTAACTTGCATAACTATGTAGACAAGTATATAAACTAATAAAAATCGTCCGATTTTTCTTAATTAAAATTAGTTCGTGGTAATAGCAGGTCGTAAGTTGAGGTGAGATAATCCCGTTAATTCCTTCCGCCCTTCAAGACACTTAATCTTTAAGGCACGCATATTACAACATAACACTAAATAAAACATTCTAAAATACTTACTTTCTGTGTCAAAGTTTTTTCCATTACCAAGATTATGGAAAGAAGATTTCAGAAAGGTAAAAAATAACAAAAAAAAAAACGTCTAAATTTGGCCCCTGATAGCAGCAGAGTCCTTAAAACAGGTTTAATATTCCAATCAAATAAATGATTCATCCTTTTATAGGTAAACAACTCTGTGTTCCAGATAACGCGCGTTTTAGCGTAGATTACGTATCTAAAATAAGTCCAAACATCTCTATCAAAAATGAAAAGCGTGTTGAAAACGCATCGTAATAGAACATCTTTACCAACCCTTCTTATTGACTAATAGCGTTATGCTGCAGTCGGTAGTCAAATCACATACATTTCATAAATACATCTTAGTGGAGGTACTGACTATGGTATAGAATTGATGAAAGTCTTACAGTCATTACCCGTTTTCAATTGAAATGACTGCCTGCCCTCTTTTAAGCGGACTGACCTAATCGTTTAGATTGTTATACAAGCTGCTGATCAATGGACCGGAAATAATGCCAACTGAAGGAATAACTGAGATTTCAGTTATACCTATACAAAAATGGGACAAACACAGTATATGAATAATTTTTGTGTCTCTTTTTTTTTAACAGTGAAGATTAACAGTATTACTATTTATGTAAAGTGTTTTGAATCAGAAACCATAATCATTCAAAAATAAACCTTATTAGCACAATACAGATTTATTGCGGAATTGGGGTGAAACTTCACAATCGTATGGAGCAATATGCAAAGATAATGGTCTATTATTGTCAACAGTTGGAACACAAACAACGCATTACATACAGAAACAACCATTGCGCTGGCTTTGTGTATATGGAATGTACGAACCAAACTAAATTTGCAATAAAACATATTTATTGAGTAATCAATACTTTCTTTATATTGTCTATTTTCCTCCCAATTGGGAGGGAGATTTCTAAAGCCCCGGTTGGTTTGTTTTTTTGATATACTGGGGTTTGAGGTCGTACTGAAGGATATATTACGTATATTACGACGGATTGACCACTTCACACTGCTCCTTATCAAATTACGGCAGAAAAACCATGGAGAAACCTCGTAAAAACCACCTTAAAATTGCAGGAGCCACAGCATGTGGCTCACTCAAATACCGCATTGAAGACAGGCGTATTCGATCCCGTGAACAATAAATCGAAGTAGAATTAACGAGCGCACATGCTATCCTATAAAGAGCAACCTGACATCGATCTGTTTGCCATGTGTTTGTAATGTAATGCGTCATATCATTGTCCTGTGTCCTGTCATAAATGTACTTTGGTGAGTTCCTTCACCCATTGGGCAGGCACGGCGTCAAGTTAGGGACATGATCTTAAGAAGGACGTAAAACAATCCTTCAAACACTTCAAACCCTATGCCGAGAGTCATCACTATAAAAGTGTTATTAACTGTCTCTGCTAAAGTCAACCAATAATTCCTACACTATCACTACGAACTATTCCAGAAGAACTAATTGATCTCAATAGAGCACACACGTATATGGCAAGCCATTTTTATCACTTCATAATACGTTGTGAAAAAGATTTCTAAATATTTAAAATCAATATTTATTTTTCAAATGTTGAAAACAGCTTCACAGATCAGAAAAATGTTTCAACATAAGTGAAATATAATTCGACATACCATATGTAAAATAACATTTTATTTGATGTGTGTGGACATCTTATTTACTGATGTATTGAAGTATTGTATTGATGTATTGTATTTCCACCGAAAATTCTTTTGAACAGAAGCAAAACTGAATTTTAAATATGTGAAAAAGAATTATACATATCAAAACTAATTCGACACATAGAATAAAGGTAAAAGTAATAAAACGGCTAACCTTTGTCATGCGCTGTATTAACACCTTTAGAGTGACGCATTTTATTATAGTTCTCACCTTACGTAACCACAGCCCATTCACGAAGGTTTAATAATTGTAATCTGTAATCCATTATACGTTATTGCAATCTGCTAGTTTGATATCACTGTGATAATAAATTATCAATGATTATAAGGAATATTGATAAGGTAATATCGGCAAGGAAAGCGACAAGTTTTTCGTTTCTATGCAATGTTCGGATGTTGTTTGAAAAAACTGGCGTTACAATTTACCAGGATATGTAACAGAAAGCTTTGACCTTGAATTGCCGGTTGAATCACGAACTCTTTCGCGGAGCGTGGGAAATGGCGAGATGCTTCACAGGTTTGCAAGCGAAGGAGACTGTGTGTTGAAAGAAACTTACTTGATTTCACTCTTTAACATTTCCATTTTACAGCTGCTATATATCAGAAATAAAAAAGCTTAAATACATATAAACAACTATCTTCAATTATGTAGAAAGTAGTATTATAAACGGGAGAAAGTGCAATAGAGCAAAAAACAATCTCATGTTGGACTAGAAAAACCTTGTATTCGCGGATAAAAAAATGGCGGCACATTGGAGGAATAAAAGGCGATCGGGACTCCTTTGGTGTATCAAACCGTTAAGGCATTTTTTCAGTCAACCTTTCATCAAAGAGATGTTAATGCTTGCCAAGTTTAGTTCACAATTCAGATAAAATAATATTTTGATTAATTTTTCAGACCGAAAAACTGCAAAAATCAAGCGAATAGTATATATTTAATTTTTTTGGTTTATCTTTGAGCAAGTCGTTGGGGTCGTGAATGGATTCAATTATACTTGTTTTCCGTCTAACTGCCATTGAAATCAATTGAAGAGAAGTTGATAATACTCATTATAAATTCACATTCCGCATATGTCAAATATTTATATGTTTTTGTCGGACCTTTAAAACAACAACAATAAAAAACGCCGAGGGAGACTCTTATTAGCTATCTATCCCCATAATCATGCACGTGCGCATGTACAACTGTCAAGCTTACCAGTTGTCCGGGATCTTTACCTAAACTGGCGAATGAGAACAATACCGAGTACCTTACTTTTGTGGTTTGAACCTGGATAAGGCCGAGCTTCATATCCCTCTATATTGTAATCCCAGAAAATACTATAGAGATGTTTGGAATAAAGTTAATATAAGATGATGACAATAAGATGATGGTAAGCACAGTACATTTATGATCATACTCCAGTAATGCATTTGATGTTTACAGAATAACTCTATTCTCATCAGGAGTTATTGGGAACACACAGTGGGTATCAATATACTGACGTGATATATATGAAATGTATAGAATAAGATTGTATTTGTTATGGACTGTGGACGGGAGTACCGTTATCCTCTATAGAGAAATGTATATAAAATCATTAGTATTGGTAAGAAATGTCGTTAAGCAAACTGTTTTACAACTGCACATCCCTGTATGTTTGAACAAGTTTAAACCAGCTGGCAAATTGAAATCATGATTTGAATATAGACGATAGCGTTTCCCGGGTACCCGAAAACCTTCGTTAATAAATCTTCAATGGCAGAATGTCAAACATTGGATGTAATTTGAATACATCTTAGAATGACAAAAGCCACAACAAAAGTTAATTCTCATGTTTGAGAAAGGAACATCACACTTGAAGTAGGCCTACTTTAAATCGTGTCTTAAATTATTTTCCCTGTGAATACGTAAAAGTATCTAATTATAGTGCTCACAAGACTGATACAGATACTAGTTTTGACCAGATGTTTACCAGATGGATTCCGACCATTCCTGTTCTTTAGTGTTTCGTCTTATTTTCAATAATCGCATTACAGAAGATCTATCTAATATCTGACAGCATTATTTCCGGTCTTTAAGCGCCCAGCCTCTAAGCTCGTTCTGCTTAATAGATTGATAAGTGATTTCTTTTAAACACAGGCTGTGGTGATGTTTGTACTCGATTTAATGCACTGTATGTGGTTACATTCATAGCCATGCCACCTCGGGGTATATTTACCCTTTCTAGACCCGTATTTCTAGAGCATCAGCCAAGATTCGTAACGTATGCTATCCGTGTGAGCTGGTAAAGGAGATCAAGCCGTCAACCGCAAACCGTTTACTGATTAATTTTACAATACGTATTTTTACTGAAGGTGTCAGTGAGTGAAGGCAAAGTCAACCCCATATTTGATCCCTTTTAGTCGTTTATTGTTGACCGTATTCTACTAATTCTACATCTTCTACCAATTGTCTGCATTCGTATCACCGAGCTCTATTTTTTATCGTGCCGTATTATTTCCGCTCCATTGTAACTGTGACTGTGACTACAGCACGGAAGTGATTAAATTCAGGATACCCACAATCATTACCTTTGTCCAATAGAGCTCACTTCATCCTATTTTCAGATAAGTGAAGGAAACGTGTCGATTGCCTACTGGTCAATAGACCGGAAATAATGCGGCCCGATAGAAAATAAAGGTTCAGTGATACGAATACAGAAAATTGGATTATCATACGGGCTATGAGAATTGGTCAAATACGGTCAACAAGAAAATACCAGAAATGCCTTCATCAGTAAAAATACATTGCTAATAAATCAGTGTTCAGATGGCTTAAAAGCGAAACACAGCCACTTCCTGTGCAAAGAGACAAAAATTTTTAAATGTATGTACACATATAAAATTTACAGTTGTCCGCACAGTGTCAGAATGTCTTTATCACCCATATAGTCGTTAGCGGTCAAATGCAACCGCGTGGACAAGGTCATGATAAATTTATCAATAGACGGCCTGTTGGTGACGGTTTGATCTCTTTTACCAGCGTACACGGATATGTTACAAATCTTGGCTGGTGCTCTGGAAATGCGCGTCTATAAATGGTAAATATAGCCCGGAGATGACAGGGCTATGAATGTTACCATATTAAGGTCATTGTATCGAGTACAACCACCACAGCAAGGATTAATTAAAATCACTTATCCCTCTTTTCAACTGAAGGAGCTTAGAAACCGTTTGCTAAAAGACCGGAAATAATGCAGTCTGATAGTAGATAGATCTACGGTATCAATGTGATTATTGAAATAAGGCAAAATACTACAACTGGATTGGTTGGTATCCAAATTTAACTGGAACACAGATGAAGAACCATGCGTGTCACCGTGTGTGAAATTAACCAGAAAAATCTGGTCAAAACTAATGTCCATACCCCTTTCGTGACACAGTCGTCCTTTGCTTAAGTCGAAAATATAACGATGTCAGCATCTTGTGCATCTATGTGTTTCCCATCGTCCAGTTCAAATATTAGGTTATTCTATACATGTCAAATATATCCAGCCAGTATATAAATACCCAGTGTGTGTTCCCAATAATTCCTTTTGATGATAGAGTTACTCTGTACATATCACATACATTACTACAGTATGTTCATTACCATACTGTGCTTACCATAATTTTATTGATATTAACTTTATTCTTTACATCTCGATATTATGTTCAAACATCCTAGCATTACAATGAAACGAATATCCCGTCACTTGCCTGAGCGATATTACCTGATCAATATTCCTAATAATCATTGATTATTTATTATCACTGTGATATTAACCGCTGCGGACTCAACTAATACACAATTAAGAGCGCAAATATGTGATATTTCAATTACTGAACCAGCGTGACATGGGCCGTGCTTTCATACGGGGACAATTATTATAAAACAGGAAAGTGTTAATACAACACGTGCTAGTTTTAGCTCTTAAGAAAAGGTTTGTAGAGGTATTGTAAGAATTATTGGTTGACAGTAGCCGAGACCGGTGGTTAGTTCTTCATGGGGATGTTTCTCTGGGGAGGACAGCAGACAATGCCTTTTTTTGTCTGCTCTTTTTAACTGAACAAAGTTTTCCGCTCATCTCTGTTAAAAACTATTACAAACAAAACATCTCACATGACTATGGCGTTACTACAGCATTAACAATGTTCTATCCCTTAATAATATTAATTTTACATATTTTTCTGTTGAGGTAATTAGTTATACGGGTACCTATAAGGTTTGCATAGAAGCTGTTGTTTACAAATAAACACAAAGTTTTCCGATCTTGTCTGTTAAAAGCCATTACAAGTAAAACATATTACATGACTATGACGTTACTCCTCTATTAACAATGTACTACCCCTTAATAATATCGTAGAATAAGTGTTAATTTTATCTGTCTCGCTTGCGACCGTGGCTTAGTGGTAGCATGTGCGCTTCCTAGTACTACTCTAAGCTACCCTTCATGGGATTGATTCCAGTCTGTTGACCATCAGTTATATGAGTGAGCCAAGAGACGATGCGCCGGCGATCGCGGGAGTGGCTTTTACGAGATTGCCTCCGTCATAAAGCAAGGTACAGTTTAAAGTGGACAATCCGTCGTCCAATAAGTGAAAAACCCTTGAGTACGACGTTAAACCTTAATGAAAGAAACAAAACAAACAAATCAAATATATCCATTTGTTAATGCAATTATGTATACGGGTACCTTTTACGTTTTTAAGGAAAGCGGTTCTATACAAATGACGAGTCCGTATAACCAGGCCTTGTTTCTTTGAGATGAGCACCAGGAGAAGCTCTACTGTGTGTCCACAACCCTGCTACAGTTGTTAACGTGGAGTCCCAGACCAAGGTCTTTAAGAACGGCTTTTGTGGTGTTACTTTCTCGGTGGTCAAATAATGTTTCCATGATTATGTCTTAAAAATTCTTGTGGAAGTATTTTATGAACAGGACAAAACGAAGTCAGTACAATTCAACTCCAATTTATAGGATTTCTGTAATGCCAACGACAAGGAGATGTCCCGTTAAACATTGTTTACAAAAACCGGACAGGTGCTATATGATATACAATTAATCATAATTTGAAATATGGTTCAGAAGGGAATGATCTGAAAGAGATTATTAAAATGTCATTGGGATAAAATAAACAGAAAGGAACGCAGAGGTTAATAGCAGGCAGAGGGGAACAGACACGGACGTAGAAGTTCTTTGTTATTTATCAACAAAAACCCTAAGCACCGAGAATACGATTTCATTGTCATTTAGAATTGTTACACAAGAGAGCATTCAGTCAAAGATCATTTAGAATACATGAGGACAATACAAGGGACGTGCCATCAAGACACGAACATGCGATTCCTTAGACATTTAGAAGCGATCAATATAGGAACGAAGGATGTAGATTATTCAAATGTTATCTGGCTCATGGGACTGGTACATATCCTACTCATTCCTTACCACATCAATTATCAGTATTAGTAAAAACGTTTATAAAAGGAAATTTTGTATTTTCTAAAAACAATGGATGTGTTAATTTAGATCCAATATCCCTTATTGGATTTATTTTTCTGTGATCCGTTACAGTACGTAAAATCAAAGTGCTTGTCCACCATAAGCTTGGTTTCAGATAGACGACATTGTACTCAAACAGTCGACTTTCGGAACAGGTTTTCGCGGTCAATAATTAATTCGTGTTTTGCCTATTATAAAAGAACATCGGGTATGTCCCCTAAAGAACAATACCCAACAACAGCGATTTCCGAATCGAGATTTCGTAACATATGTGACCTGATGTATGTTGTAGAAGAGAATTGTTTTACCTCCCCGAATTCCAAGCAAAGTTTCGTTGTTGTTGAAATTGTGGTTTAAGGGCCGCTTCCGGTAATGGATTTCTCGGCCCGTATGGAAAGATTTAGTACAGTTAGGATATACATAATTAAAAACAGTTCAACCCTATTCTACGATTTAACTAAACTATGTTCTTCTTACTTTTACTAGACTGTTTTATTTTCATGCAAAGGTGTATCTACAGATACAAGTAACACAATTAAAGTATATCATAGGCTGGTACCCTTTCGACAACAAACTGGTATGGAATAAATTATATGATGAAAAAGCTCACTTTAAAGTTTTATATCTATGTGGTCAAGATAAACTATTTGTACTTTCTTCACAAAAAGCTTGATTCCGTTAATGTATCTATATTTAGTAACAAGTATTGGTAGGAAGTCGTCTCAGACTTCTTTACATGAACCGCCGTGTGTTTAAAAAGAAACTGCGGACGACCCACGCAAAAATGCTACAAAATGTCTTTGGCAGATCATTTCAAAGACCATTATACATACTTCCAGTCAGTGATAGGCGGTTTCATCCAGCCATTTGCTGAAGGATTAACAGCCATTAAAATCATATTGTTATGCCATTATGGTGTAAACCTATAGTCATATTCAACCAAAGCAAATAGATTGGTTGTCCAAACAGGTGTTATTCAAGACATGCATAAAAATCTTCCGGCATTGACACAAAACCTTTGAGAAAATCTATCCCAGCCGGTGTTTTTTTTTATATAAAGTATTCATATCAGTTAAAAAAAACAGATGAAAGCAAAACGTTAAAGAAAGCCTGTTGTTCTTTTATGCTCATTAATCCAACACTGCATAATTGCCTGATATAATGCTGCTGGAAGTAGAAATAATGACCATACATAAGACATTTAGACTATGTGATGTGTATATGTTATGGTATCACAAGACGGCTCTTTAACACATATAATGGTGTATCACAATTCATAACTCTGACGGGTGAAGGCGATTGAATATGAATTATCTTGATGTCACTTACGACTTACGATATACAATTACACCACTGTATCACACAGAAATAACATCAAACAAGTCCAGTCGTTTCAACGGCATTATTGTATCATGTTACATCAATATAGTCCGATAATAGTCTAATGAATTTGTTCCTATGCATTCATTGCGTCTGATTGTTTGTTTAGGGTTAACGTCGTACTCAAGGGTATTGCTCTTATATGACGACGGACTGTCCACTTCACACTGTTCCATGCCGAATTTGGTGGAAACCAGAAGGAAAGGTCCTAAAAACGTACCTTGTGATTTCCGGAGCCACCCTGGTGACACACTCATAAACCTGATGGTCGACAGACGGATTAGGTCCGTGAACCGAACATCGAAGTAAGAATGGTAGGCTAACAGGCTATCCACTATGACATGGCTGTGGTCTCATTGTGTCTGCTACTATCAAAGTATATTAAGTTTGTTTTAAGAAGCTGTATGGAATAATTCTTTTGGCACAATTACCTGTCTGATCAAGGTGGTCAACATGTACTGCTATCGAATTGGTGCCTGCCTCTGATAGGTTGTGGACTCGATTCCCACTCAGCCCTCCGTGATCATAATTGTGTGAACAGGTATATCTTTCTCAAATAGTATCCGGAATAATACAAATACTGTCACTGGAAAATTGCTAAACAAAACAAAATTAGTCCAATCCTAGTTGTAAATGCAACTTGCTATGTAAACATGTGTTCCTTTAGACCGGAATATAAAAATTGTTTCCCAATAAGTTGCGAGTGGTTGGATTTAAACAATAACGTTTTCAGAATGGCGTGTTCACTTTCTGAGCAGGCCGCCATTTTGATGAATTGCTGGAGTGTATCTAATCCTCTAAGGCCAATGTTCACATCCATACCTAAAATAAAACATTAAAAACCGTTATGTCATAACGAAACAAAACACGCTTTCAATGAAACTAATGTAAAATTGATATCAATGATCTAATTGAACGACACGAATGCACTCATATGGTTAATACAGGTTTCCGTAGATTTATATATTGAAAGCATATTATTATTACCATAGGTAACAGGCCGAATATTCCATACCTGTGTGTAAATTAAAGCTCATCGCTGAATCCCCTTCAGCTAATACAAACATATCACAGTCTTCATAATAAGCCACCGTCTCCTCTCTCTGACATAACTTGATTTCAAACAGACGAGGACTAAACTTCATACATTTAAGAGCGATAGAGTCCGAGAGATAAGATTCCTCAGCTGACTTATAAGTGTTGAAACATTTCAGAAATATATTCCTCATCATCTTAAATAAAAGAAACATAATTATAAAATGAATTATATTAAAACGATATGAAAAGATTATAGGGTAGCCGAGAGTAGTTTATGGCACTGTTTAAGAAACCAAATGCTGACGCAAGTAACACCTCCAGAGGTACATTTGCACCAGTGTCTTCGAACCTCTTTCTGTAGCCATACCTCTGACCTGCAACCAGTGGCAAGAACATCAGACATGTTTCACACTACCGTACAAGTTTCACCTGGGACTTAAAGGGGGTTCAACGACACGTTTGTGGAAATGATTAAAAGGAGTTGAAACGAGTGGGGAGGGGGGATTGGCAAATATTGAGGAACCATTTCCCTTCCCTTCCTTTATCAGAAGCTCGTAGAGGCTTGTTAAATACATACCAGCGATCATTTCAAAGGGTTATTCATGTTTGCCTTTCTGGTTCATCTCTTGGTGACAATATCCGTTCATGAATAATGTGCTTAGAGTGCCGACTGCTGTTTAGTTTCGTATATATGCAAAAGATCGGGCGAGCAACTACGCTTTAAAAGGTTCAAACTAGTTGTTATGGTGGTTTACATATCCAAAAGAGTTGTATAAAAGACCACAACACTTAGTTTAAAAGTAATCACCACCCCCACGCTGAAAAATTAATTTAAAACGTCTTCATGTCCTTTAATCAAATGAGCATATTGTCAAATAAAGCAATTTTTCTCTTCGAAGCATTCATAATTACGAAGAATGTTATTAGTTTTAGCTTCATGTTTTATGGTTATATTGTATTAATGTAACTTCGTGGTTTGAATTAAACACTATAAACAGATAACACATTTTTCATGTTATAAAGCAAAAGATCCAAGAAAGAAAATATATTATTAAAAAAAAAAAAAAAAAATAGAAACCGAAGGTTTGAATATA
>JARFOD010148698.1:0-12634 GCA_031763545.1 Mopalia muscosa | reverse complement strand
GGCTGTTTGTAGCACACGGACATGTCAGAGATGTCGGTAATACAGGAACATGTTAAGGCTGTTTGTAGCACACGGACATGTCAGAGATGTCGGTAATACAGGAACATGTTAAGGCTGTTTGTAGCACACGGACGTTGTCGATGCTGGTAATACATGTCACATTTGGTGTATTTATCGCCATTGGATGGATGGGGATTGGGCTGTTGTCGGTATGTTGTGCCAAACGTTAACATTACGACTTACGGCAAATTATAGCTGTTTTGCGGTGGGTAATTGCTGTGACCTTCTCCCTTACCTCTTTGTTTCATGAAAGTATTCATGTTTCCTTAGAAGAATGGGTTCCGGGACACAGCAGCATTCCTGGCAACGAACAGGCAGATAGTCTTGCAAAGCAATCCCTCACATTAACTGAAGTATGTTTTAATATTCCATTATATGTTTCAGAAGTGTTAACCTTCGTTAAACCTTTTTTCACAAACATGTGGCAGCCGAGATATGATATATCTGACAAGGGGCGCTTTTTCTATAATTTACAACCTTCTGTTTCATTTGTACAAATGCATTCTCCATCAGGAAAACAGAAGTATATATCCATAGGTTATTATCAGGTCATCTTGCTGTAAATTGTTATCTTTTTAAATTAAATTCCCATATATATATAAATTGTGACACATGCCTGGTTTTAGAGGACACATCTCATCTTTTAAAATGCACTAGGCATACAGCTGAGCGTCGTATTTTATTTTTTAAATTACGATATCTAAATATTAACGTTACAACTCTAGAAACAATGTTAAACCCAGCAGCTGAGGTAAGGACTAGAGTATCCAATGTTATCAGTGATTTTATGCACCGTTCGCGTAGATTTTATTAACATTTTATGCAATGATGATACCCCCATTTCGGCACCTTTGTGCAATTACTATATGTGATCTTAATGTGACTTCTGTTTGTTTTGGTGTCTCTGTGATATTTGTCTACGTGTTTATGACTAATACCTGTGCTAAGTATTAATTTTATTCCCTCTGTCTAACGCCTAACACCTCTATAGAAATTAACATCTAGCATCTAACAATTCTAATTACTATGGATGAATATACAAATTTTCAAAGTATATAGGTCAGCTCAATGTTAAGTTATGGCGCTAATATTACTTAATGTTTTGTATGCGCCATCAAAATTTAAAACTACTGCTACTACTATTCCATGCATATTGCCTGCACCGCTGGATGCTTTCATATATAGCCAAAAGTGAGGGTTCCTTTCCCAAGCGAAACAACAATGTCAAACAACCTTTTTATATCAAAATAGTACAAAAACACGGATGTAAACGCCATGTTGTTATACTATGCCTTCCAATGCACACTTAAGCAAACGGACAAACTGCTGACCGATCTGTTTTCGAACAATGAAGTCAGACCTGCCTGTTAAATTAACTAATTAACGGCTATGTTACTCTAATGCAAGTGCAATACAGATGTTTCTCTTTGAAAATATGTAATAAAAATAATAAGTTTGGGTCGAAAAACAGTTGCCTTCCCTTTAATTATCATGTAGTGAGGTATAAATCAATAACTTACTGCCTATTAAGAACAAAAAAATTAGAACATATACTTGGTAACGTGCAACCTTTCTTTATTATGTACTAAAGACTGATAACTGAGTTGCCTTTTCTTTACTACTGATATCTTTTGTAAAGAAACATATAGTACAGGTTGAGTGTTGAGTATAGAACAGGAACATATGAACAGTTTATGACATATATGAACATTTATGATAGCAATTTATGCAGGACAGAAGCATCAGGCCAATTCCCTAAACAGTTAATGCCCATGTATAGACTACCATGTTCCTCCCGCCGCTTGTATTCGTATGTTGAAAAAGTTCTGACGTTTTGAAATTCTTGAGGAATTGATGCTAATATGAGCATGATGTTCTTTGCTTGAATTCTGATTCTATAAAGGAATGAGTTTAAACAATGCTGTGCAAAATTCCCTTACATTTAACATAACCTCTACTGATTGTATTGTTTAGAGACAAACGGGATTTTCAAATAATTGCAGTAAAGTTTGAATGCCAATTTATACGTTAAATACCATGCTTTCCAATGAGTGATTTAGCAAAGAAGATCAAGGCTACAAATCCGTAATAAGATAAAAAAAAATAATAATCAAAAAACATGTTTTTGATTCTAAGATTCTATTAATCATGTCTAGCTCGTTCTTCGGAGCTATGACTTTGGTCTTTTTAACTTTGAACTGAATGACATTTACTTCGTTGGAGTGTCCCTTGTTATAAAACAAATAATCACTCTGAGTTGTAAAGATATATGTTTATTACTACTTTTCAAAAACATTTACTTGAAGTTGCACTATTTGAGTGTGAAGGTTAGATATTTTCATTCCAGTTGACTTGCGTGGTTCATTATCGAGTTGCTATGTAGACACGTGGAGAGATATGCTCAGCCTGTAAGCATGGTTATTCCCTCAGGAGTTTAGATCTTTGAATTAACCTGACAGCTCAAAGTAGTTGAGTTATTACTGGGCTGAGGGAAAAGGTTCACAGCCAAGATGTCTTCATTAAGCCAGACAGAGAGAAATTTTCTTATAACGATTCACATGGCGTGCTCTCTTTACTCGTTCACACGTACAAAACAGATAAGACAGTCAATCAAAGCTCGGGAATATTTCCAGAACAAATTATACGTATGTCTTCCTGACAGGTATACAACGGGAGCCGACCAATCAAATCAAATTTGTATGTTCCTAAGCGTTAGTGTCAGGACGGGAGACGATCTGAGCACTGTTCTGTTTGTCATCCCAACTAGCAGGTTTAGTATGTGGCATGTGAAAGCAAAACTTGCAGGTGGTTGCTCGTTTGTCTTACTTATTTTACTTATCATAAATTATTTATTTTACCTAAAAACTAAACAGTACTGGGAAAAGTCAAATAAATGCAGTCAAAGTTGACCCCACGAATTGTATAATCTTTTTGAAAGAACAAAGAATCACGTGATACGTGCACAAAAGGTTGATAGACCAACAATGCTAAATTACATCTGGTTGTTTGATAGTTGTGACCATGATATGTGAATTGGCACAGATCGAAGATGTTAAAACGACAGAAAGAGCAGCGTAGCCTTGAAATACAATGCAGAATTGTGACATTTAACTCAACAAATAAAAAGAGATCATTGTTTGAATACAGCAATGTAGTCGTGCATCTTTTATAAATCTGGGGTATGGTTTATGTAGATGGCTTCTTAAAACAGTTGTTTACAAATGTTTGTAAAACTCTTTCTTTAGTTATTAATTCCTCGTGTACTTAAACCTTACAATACCGCTTGCTATAAATATTGGGAATGTCCGCTTATTATTAACTTCTTATACATGATCTTTATCAGTAGGCTTGATCTCCTAATGGTATGCCCTATACTCTAGAGCTGTTTCCTGTAGGATCGTAAATCCCAACTCTGTCGTTGTTCAAACAGTAGTTTAGTTGATAAAAGTATTCTGCCAAAGAGTCAATAACTAAAGCAGAACATATTTAAAGTAAAATAAAATATACCCATTACCATTCACTTTGTTAAGAGAGTGAAATGTATTTTTTTAAATAAGTTCTTGGCGATTTGAAGGTTGGGAGGAGACTTTCAGATTGAATTTTAGTTCACTTTTTGGCACTGAGATGTGTTTCATTTTAAAATATCAGGTGAAATGATGAAAAGGTGAATGGGGCAACTGGCGGAGATGTTCGTCTAACAGACCGGTCAGGAGATACGAATTGAACAGTTCAATTAATATTTTGGTAAGTGTCCTGACCTTGTAACCTTTGACTTGAAGGCTACATAGGTCAAAATGCCCAGTAGCAGGGGTCACTGTGACCTAATACATTTATAGGTTAAGAATCACCACTGGAGAAAGTACATCGGTACATCTGTAGATGAAGTTTAATGTGCAAAGCAATACAAATGTCAAAGCATTAAACGATCTGTTTGAGTAGCCATTTTATGTAGTTTTCTCTTAAGATCATTTCTGGTTCAAAACAAGGGACATGGTGCGTTGCATTTGTACCATTTATAAAGACTAAATATTCATATTTCATTGAAGTTACAGTGTTCACTTCTACATTCTATGTTTTATTTTTGCTCTTTGCGTAAGATATATGGTTGTTTTAGTTTCGGAAAGTGAGTACGGTTTTTACAAGGTTAAAAGACTTTTCCCAAAAAACTGAACAACCCTACGAACAACTCATCTAGTTTAATAGTGCAAGAGTCAGAGGATAAGAGTGAACTAATGAAACTAGAGAATGAGGACTATCGCAATTACACAGTTGCGCTTGACATTTTCTCAGAACGCTATGACAACTTACAGGCTGTGATAGATGCCAACTACAAGACACTCGTGGATTTGCCGTCTTCATGCAATCAAATTGGTAAGCTTAGAACTTTATTTGATTCTATTCAAACACAGTTACGAAGCCTAGAGTCTCACCAAAATGTGTTTGTGTCTATCGCAACCAGTAAACTACCGAAAGATGTCCTTTAAATTCAAAATTGTTTTAAAGACAAGTGGACTGTTCCCAAACTTAGAGACCTTCTGGACAATTATATTTAGGACCGAGAATCTGCTGAACGTCAATCGGATCCAAACCAGAATATTAGTTCAGCATCACAATCACCAAGTACCGCGGACAGAAACCAAGTTAAATTCCCAATTGTATTTGTAGCAGAAACCACATACAACCACACTTGTAGCAGAAACCACACAATTTCAAAACAAATTGTAGAGGAGAGCATTGGTTTGATGAATGTCCAAATTATGTCACCATAAGTGATAGAAAGCAAAAAAATCAGAGGCTCTTATTTTATCCGTTTGTGAAAAGGTTACAACTTGAAGACTTGTAATTCAGACAAACCTTGTAACCTTTGTCAAAGTACCAAAAACCACCATAGAAGATTGTGCCCAAACAAATTCACACAATCAAAGTCTAAATTTTAGTTATCCGTTTTCTTTTAACTGTAATGCATCCTAAGAACTGAACATGGTTGCAACTCCACCATTATGCAAACAGCAACAACTGCAATTACAAACCTTCCAAATCACACGCCCAAGATGATATATAGATGACAAACTGGCAGAGAGGTTACACATCGCAAGTATTATGTAATTATGTGCATATTTAAGATATCTAGAAGCATTGACCGTCTGATGGAGCTAATTGTAGTATGGGATAGTGGCATTTGATACCAAAGTTGGGAGACTACCAAACACAGTCAGTAAAGCAATTTGCTGTGTGCCTCAGATTTTGTTTTACAAAATATCGTGAAGGGTTTAGTGATCCCATGACAGTTGTGGCAGTTTGTCCCATGTATTAAACTCATCAGGGTAATGTAGATAGTCGTAGGGACAAAATGTGGCTACGTCAACGTCTGTACAAAATTTATTTTAAGTTTAATTTAACTTTGTAAATGCGTTTTTACTTATTTCAACAGCCAATATAATCATATTAGCTATGACAATAAGACCTGTGCCTGTTGACATATTTGTAGATAGGTCGGTATTCGGGCAAAATAACTGTTTTAACGTTAAAATCGTTTTAACATTTATTTTGATGATGACAATTACCCAATAAACCTTTTGCATTAATATAAAACAAATTTATTGTCATACAGTTTTCTGTAGAAAAAGCAATCCAATACTCTTTGACAGCCTACCCCATATGCTAGGACAGTCATTTCGCTGTATGGGTCAGGCTGTCTCAGTTCAACGATACGTTTGACCAAAAAAATATAACGTTTCAAATAAAGTTAAACAGATAAAAATATTCATATGTAGGTGAGACGTTACACTTTAACTTACTTCTGAGCAGAATTGTAATTGATGCTGTAATTACCTTCCCCAGAATCCCCTATACTATGCTGATAACAGTTACATTGAAAGTCATAGTGAAGGTTACAATTCCGACAATGTATCTGTGAAAGACAAAGTTTGGACACATCCCATTATGACAAAAATTATTGTTTTGTGGAAACTTTCGTTCAAGGACAGCCTCTGAGACTTTAAGACTGGCAAAGGGTCTCAAGCCAGCGTAGCCTACTTAATACCACTTAATGAATTTTAACAATTTACCACTACAGATATAGATTTGAAAAACACAAAATCTACACTCAAGAGTTACTCTGCTATATATTACCTGTTTATTTTAAATGTTAACTGAAAGTAAAAGACATGTATATGGATATGTTAGGCCTCAAACTCCCACTAGGTTTGGGATCGAATCAAATTGTTTTAGTATGTCTAAAGAAATTATTATTACACAGCTGTTCTAATGGAACACATTAAATTCCAGAATTGTCAGAGCCGACAGTAGGCCATTTTCACATTCCTTCCTCAACACCATTTGAACTTACTTTTTTCAGATAATGACAAAATATCGCTTTGCATAAAATCTGCCAAGGAACGGTTTCAAAAGCAGAATTTCTGACACTTTGTGGCTTATCAGGTGTTGAGCTCAATACTGTTGATATATTCGTGGTGGCCACATCGGAAATTAAACATGATGAGAGAGATGGAAATCCACTGTCAATAGATGTCAGCAAATAGTCCTGAAACTATAAGTGACAGATGTGAATTCAATTTCATTTCAAACCAGTTTGTAACATTGATCCTGTATTGACGCCCGAAGATATCAACCCAGATGATGAACAAATCTGTGCTACTATGTTTACATCACCGATAATCGATAATAAAGAGAGTTCAGAGACATCAAAGCTCTGTCAATTATCTTGCCAAATGCTTGCCAAACACGTCTCCAGAGACGCAAGCAATACGATCGCTCTTTCGAAGTGGAATGGAATCGGAGTCATAGGATGTCTAAATTCTTTGCCAGTACATAGACTAGAAACATAGAAACCTATGTCTAGATCTTAGGCCAGTACGTAGACTAGACATGGAAATTGTGTCTAGATCTTTGGCCAGTACATATGCTATATAGAGAAACATGTTCCTAGAGCTTTGGTCAGTAACTAAACTAGATATGGAAACCGTGTCTAAATCTTTGGCCAGTAGGCCTACGCATACTAGATAGAGAAATCCGTGCCTTGATCTTCAGCCAGTACATAGACATGTGTCTAAATCATTTGCCAGTACTTATACTAGATAAGGAAAACCCTGTCTAGATATTTGGTCAGTACATAGGCTACACAGGCAAACCCGTCTCTAGACCTTTGTCCAATTCATAGGGCAGAAAACATATATAAAAAACACAAAAGCAGAAGGTTTCATTTTGAAAAGTCAAAACATTGTGTTTCCAGCATCTCTAAGAAAAGATGTCAATAAAAGTTCACTCACGACATTTCGGTATTTAAAAGCCTATATGCCACATTCTGGTTGTGTGTGAGTGCACAAACCTCACATATGTTTTCAAATTCTGACATTTGAAAGCAAAAACTCCAAAGGGTCTATTTTACTATCACATTTATCCAGCCTACATTGGGAAGTGCCGGCCACAGATTTGATTCATTGGGACAACAGCGAATACGATGTAGTTGTAGATTACTATTCAGCCAAACTCCAGGAAACAATATCCAGTAGCGTAATTCTACGTCTGAGATCGATATTCCACAGACATGTAATTCCTAGTGTTATCAGAAGCTCTGTAACCATGTGTCCCTATCGTTTACAAGCAAACGGGTAAGTAAAAATATGTCCAGACTGTCACCAGAATGTGGTTTCTAGTCTATAACCATGTGTCCCAATTATTCACAAGCAAACAGTTAAGCAGAAAAACCGCCCAGATCCTCGAACGATTGGGTTTCCAGTATATAGCCATGTGCCCCTATCATTCACAAGGAAACGGGTAAGTAAAAATATGCCCCGATTGTCACAAGATTAGGGTTCCCAGCCTACAACTAAGTGTCCCTATCATTCACAGGCAAATGGGTATGTAAAAAACTGTCCAGAATGTGAAAGAGTTGGGGTTTCCAGCATAAACCATGTTTCCCAATCTTTACGAAGCAAACGGATAAGTCAAGATACTGTCCAGACTGTCAAGAGATAACTGACCAAGGCATTATCTGATGGTAAAGATCTGTACCTAGTACAGCAATAATGCTCCTTTAGATCTCCAGAACAAATGTTAACGGGGAAGAGCTTAAGGGGTTAACAGTTACAGCCGACTACTTTTCACAGGTCGTCAATTCGTGATTAACTGTGACTTTCACATCAACGCCAACAATGTGATCATACGTCCTCAGTTGTTACAAGAAATATTAATTATCACAAAGACTGCTGACTAAAAATCAATTAAGGTTTCAAATATCATATTTGTCATCTGTTTACCGTCACTTTATTGTGGATTGTCCATGATTCGCTCTGTGGAAAACTACAATATGAACATTCAAGTTGAATGTTGTTTACTTCCAGTTCAGTTTGTTTTATAATGCCAGCAAATTAAAAGCCTATGCTGATAACCCGGTCTACAACTGTACTTTGTACCCATCGTTTACAGATTGACTTGGTCGCATTCGAAAATGCCTGCCTATGGAATGACATATTAGTGTGGAGCTGTTGAATTTAGATCCAGTAAACCAGAATAACATTACGCGTACGGAGTCCTTTGGATGGATAAATAGTTGATGATTTATATTGGCCGTGGAGTTAGTGATAGGTCCATGTCATATTAAATATAACCCGCCCCTAGTCCATGTACACCTCTCCATGTGGAGACCAGAGATCTGTACATGTCTAATAGTTTATTCAGCTTAGAGTAAACTCACTCTTATAGAAGAGTTATCTTCCCAATCGATGCCATAAACCAGTCGTCTCCAATCCGTCTTCAATAAGCCATTATTCAATTACAGCCGGTCCATGTCGATAGTGTTGAATTGTAATTAATCAAATTTGTTGGCAATGTTTTGAACTTTAGATTATTTCTCTGGAACATGGATGATCGGCAAAATCTTATTAGTAGCATAGATTAAACGTTTTTAATCAGGCGTAGATTACAGGTTTTGAATTCTAAGATTTAACCTGAATTAATTATTGATTCTCAGATTATGGCATTTTTAAAATGATTGATTGTTATGTTCCCATATTAACTGCAGAACGTGATTTTCTATAGACCCCACGTATCCAAGCCACTGTACTACATACCTCCTCAGCGACTGTATCTGAAAGGTTAAGAACACTAAATAAGACAAAACTCTTTACGCATAGTTGTGGAAAGTTCATTGGGGGAAACAGTTGAAAATAATTATAGAACATAGAGCAATAGTAAAATACATATTTTGGGTTTTGACATACGGCAATAAGGTACTTTGTTCTTCTGCCTTTCTTGGCAGTAATTGTTGAAAGTGGATCCTGTCAAAATACTTTCAAATCAGTGAGAGAGATAAGTGTTAAAATTATTGGAAATTGGTTTAATTTTATCTACAAATAAATGTCATATCTCATATATTCCCAAAGTTGTATATGAAACTGATGTATTATGACATACCTGTCGATTTTGAACTAGACGAAATAACTCGCAATTACCTGTCATTTAACTCAATTCTGCACTTTCTCCAGTGTAGAATGTTTACCTAAAGTGGTCTTGAGATATCTTCTGTGGTATGTTCATTTTGTAAACAGACAATTGGGTTGGGTGGCTGTTACTTAGATATCATTAGACGTCTCGCGTCCAAAGTAGGAAAATAATTAGGCCACGGTTATTAATGAGTGATACACCTTATGTGATATGTATTATACTCTTATTACAACCCTGTCTCGCGAGGCCATAGTGACCAGACAAACATAATCATTATGGGGAAATAGGTGATAAATTATACCAAATAAAACCCGTTAATTTGTTCAGTTTAACAGACTTAGCGACGCCACGGTTTAAAGCGTTTCTTGGCTCCGACAGTCAAATGGTTTAATTGCGCAATAGTATAAGACAACCGATTGTGAAGGACGACTTCTGTGCCTTTAGCCGTGCCCAAGTAGTACCACAAATATTGTAAGAAGTACATTGTTATGATCGATCTCATCTTTAACTGCACAGATTACCTTATTGATATCAGATCCTTATTTATGCTACACAGGATATTTAACTTATATGTTGTATGTTTATCTAGCTTATTTTATCTTCTTCGTCAAATCTCATCTATATTTTACATTGTTTCCTGTATTATCGTAAGAGAATGAAGGGGATTATTTTAAAAACCCATAAACGCTTAATACTTTTTCGTATTCCTTTAATAAAAGAACAAATGCAGATATATTCCCCTTGCTTACATTTTAGCATGGAGCTATTGAATTAAGATCCAGTAAACTCTGTAGAATAACATTACTCGTACTGAGTCCTTTGGGTGGATATATAGTTGATGATTTATGTTGGCCGTGGAGTCAGTGATAAGTCCATGTCATATTAAATATAACCCGTTCCTTGTCCTCGTCCACGTCTCCCTGTGGAACCAGAGATCTGTAGATGTCAAATATTTCATTCAGCTAACAGCACTCCCGCTCTCATAGAAGGGTTATCTTCCCAATCGATGCCATAAACCAGTCGTCTCCAATCCGTCTTCAATAAGCCATTATTTAAAGTACAGCCAGTCCATGTCGACAGCCTGCAATTGTATTGAATGAAATTAGCTGGCAATGGTTAAACTTGAGATTATTTCTCTTGAACATGAATGGTCAGAGAAATCTCTCGTTATGTATGAGTCACAGATTAAAGGTTTTGAATCGTTAGATTTAGTCTAAATTTATTTTTGCATCTCACATAATGGCATTTTTAAAAAATGATATCATGTTCCTGTTTTAATATTGAATCGAGTGCAGAATGTGATATTCTACATACATCCTGTTACAGAACAACAATAAATTATACCTCAGCCACTGTATCTTAAAGGGTAAGAACCACAACCCAGGAGCATTAGTTGTGGACAATTCAATGAGAGAAACAGCATAATTATGGTAAATAAGTATTTGACATATACCAAGAGTAAAGACTATTACGGTTTTTGACATACGACAACAACAATGCACATTGTTGTGGAGTAATGGGTGCAAGTGGATGCTATCAAAATATATATTTAAAAACAGTGAGTTGGATAAATGTTCAAATTATTGGAAATTTATTTAGTTCATTTATTTATACAAATAAACTATACCATATATCATTAGGCGTCTCTCATCTAAATCAGGAAAATGATTAGGCCACGGTTATGAGTGATACACCTGGTGTGATATGTAATATACTCTTATTACAAATCTGTCTCGCGTGGCCATTGTGTCCAGACAAACTTAATCATTATGGGGAAATAGGTGATGAATTATACGAAATAAAACCCGTTAATGGCCTCAGTTTAAAAGACTAAGCGACGCCACGGTTGAAAACGTTTCCTAGCTCCGAGAGTCAAATGTTGTAATTTACCAATAATCGGACAGCAAATTATCACGTGCGACTGTAGTACTATCAACCGTGCCCAGATAGTACCACAAACACTATCAGAACTGCATTGTTATGATTTATCTCATCTTGAACAGCACAGAATATTATTAAGTTTTTGGATCAGAATATGATAATAGATGGATAAGCTTATAATGGTGGGCTCATTTAATACCCTATCAGTCAAGACAACCATATTTGACAGCTCAAGATATAACCAAACTAAATCGAATTCAGACTGCACGCTTCTCACACGATGTGCGCGGATAATGGGCTGACTATTACATCCAGTGTTAGACCCAATATTAATCAAATGATCGATATATGTCGCTATGTTATGAGATAATCACTCCACTGTGTCCCTGTTGGGTTGACTAAAGAGATTGGTAATCGATACAAGTTATTTAATACAAATTATAACATAAATCAACGTGTGAATATCTGTTACGAGGAGACAGCTTTGAATGGCTATTAAGGCTTTACAACGAAATAAGTCATCAATCGAAAAATGGATTAAAACTGTTTAAGATCACACTAAAAATAGGCAAGCGTCATGTGAAATCTACTTGCTGATTTGATACACTAAATATAGTGCGGCGTCCGCAAACTTAGCTTTAATGACAGGATTCACTTATTATATCTGCTAAATTAAGAAAAGGGCACAGTTGTGGGGGAGGACAGAGGGCCAATTTGCCATTTAATCTAGAATCATCCATATCGATAAACGAATAATAGATATAAATGATGATTTATTGATATCGGTTAATTTTTATCGATAATTAACTAATATCGATGATCATTTTTCTTTTCCAAGAGTAAATTATCGATATCGATAAATGAGTAATCGATATCTCTAAATAGGCAGTTATCGATGTCATTATTAATCCGTTCATCGGCAGTGATGATAAAATTATCGACTTTGTTAATTCATTGATAAATATCAATGATACATTAATCTATATAGATATCTAATCGAATAAAGACATCAATCAAGAATTAACCACATGGGTACTATTAAAACAATCAAGTTATCCTGAATACATTTTTTCTGTGCGATTTTTTGATATGGATAATTCAGATGTTCATCCAATATCGTCGACCATAGAACAAACCGTGACAGCTGGTGATACCAGAACAGACCGTGACAGCTGGTGATACCAGAACAGATCGTGACATCTGGTGTTACCAGAACAGACCGTGACAG
>JARFOD010148687.1:0-12635 GCA_031763545.1 Mopalia muscosa | reverse complement strand
GGGGTATGTTTTGTTTTCCTGGATTGCCTTTCCGTACATCATTCAGAACAAAGGACACGCTAAAATCATTTTAAAAAATCAATCGTCAAACCTCTTTCTAATCGTTTATGTTTGGTTTCCACGTTCAGAGTGTTTTCTAGAACTATGTTAATGCCTGTTGGCATGTCTTTTTCCGTTGCGTATACATTGCGAATTCTTAAAATGACTTTAAAATCACAACACTAATAAAATCTGTGATTACAGTATAGATCTCATTATAGCCACAAACAAAACACGGGGAGCGTTTTTGTGATCTGATTTTAATTATAGATTTAGATAAGACCGCCCTTTTCATTCATTTGGAAGCTCCAATCTGATTGGGTAGGGTAAATAGAGGTCATCCGAAAGTGACTGTTGTAGACTAGCTAACTATCATTTTCCGCCTATAAAGGCAAGGTCAGAAAGGCAGAGAGACTCTAGAGGCTTAATGCGACGATCTTCAGATAAGCCTTGCCTCTGGAAGACGACATGCATCAGGAAGCCCCTTTCCAGCCGTCCACAAACCTGAGTTCATTTTACTGTTTACTGTTAAAATATTCTACGCGACGGACAAAGAAAGGTTAAGTCGTTAGAGTTGAGATCATAAGTATTTTGTGCCGCCACTCAACAATTTAAAATGGAGGTTCATTCTTTTGCCTTTCTTATTAATGTAGGACGTTTCTGTCATCTGTCATATATTTCGCAATAAGCCTTTCATATATAGAGTATTTAACGCAAATCAGAGCTATAGATACGAAGGCTATCGTTTTATTTTGGTCTATATTCGTTTTATAAACTTATATGCGGATATAAAAGTCCTGAGTATATACTGGTAGACCTACTTTCCCTTAAAACTATACACATACTCTAACTTTCCACATTGTTGAAATTGTGGTATTAGAGCCGCTTCCCGTTTATGGACGTTTTGGTGCGTTACCTTTTCATCAATCTGAAGTGCCCATTGATATACGCGATCGGAAGTAAATAAGCCATGTAAAACACTCGCGTCACAATCAGCGAGATATCTGTTCCTGTTGTATTACTGTAAACCTCAAAACCGACTCGCCCCCCAAAACGCCTCCTCCCACAATAAAAGAAATCCAAATTTAATAGAGACAAACATAGAAAAGAAATATATAATAATAATAACAAGCCAAGTATGAAGCCGGTCCCCCGCTAAATGCTCAATCCCAGTCAAATGAATTTTTCTCTATGATTGAGTTGAAGAAGAGTTTCCTCCCTGAAATATATACTAAAAGTCATGGTGTTAGGCAGCATTATATTGGTTTGGGCAATTTGGTCGGAATTAATTCTGGCTATGTTAGGAGTTTAATGAAACTCAATGTGTGCTCTGAAGACAATCGGCTAACTTATTTGCAAGATTAATTTTTGTGTACATAATCAACTTTAAAAACAAAATTGGCAGCCATAATTTCTGAAAACAAAAGGTCAAACACATCGTGACGCGTTGTTGTTTGGAATTTTATTATGGTGGAATGCAATCTCATGCTTTATTTTAACATTATACAGGAGGAACCTACAATTAAAACATTAATTTAATCTGTTTAATCTTTTATCACTTTTAAGGCAAAAAAGGTTTGTTTGTTGGCAAAATAGGACAATTTCCTGAGTCATAAATACTGTTAAATAAGCACTTCTAGTTTGAAACCTCGTTGAAACTGCATGTACAAGGGTCTGACGCATGGAGAACGGAGCGTTGTTTTACAAAGGACAATAAAATATAAAGATATGAGGTCTTACATTGTCCTAGAGAGTTTTTATTTTTGTTCAATTAGCTCAGATTGATTGGTGTTTTACGCCGTGCTAAAGCGCATTTCACTTATATGACGGCTATGTATTCCAACAATAATTGACACTATATAGCAAAGCCAAGATGTGAAGTGTTCCCATAATACTGGGAAGTTAATTTTTCCCAGTGTCAATTAAAGACAGTATTGCCAATTTTCAACAAACTGTACCCTCTGCCAGGGGCTCAATTAGCTTAAAGTTTCTTTTGTTTCTCAATTTAGATAAAAACAACTTTCCCCCTTTTGTCGTTTCAATATAGATAAGCCTATCAGGTCTATCGAGAGAGGACTGCGATAACAGTTTTGTTTTGTTTATTTCCCGCTTATGTACAGTGTATGGTCATTGTAGTTCATTTTGATAAACGTCCAAGATTCACAGAACAAGGGATTGATTATGACTTTATTGATTTACACCAAGAAACGACGAGAGTAATTTATCATCGAAATACTTTGTCAAAAATAAGCGAGGCGTTCACTCTGGACAGCACATCAAAACAGCATATTACAAACTCATATATGGTCGGAAACTTGATGTATCGATCTAAAATTGAGATTATAGAGCGCCAACGAGTGTCGTTATATCAAAATTGAATGTAGCTCAGATCATTTATTTCTGAAGATTGAGTCCTCTGACTGGGAGGATCGTGATTTCGATTCTGGAGCGTGTCGGAAGCAGAGAGGGAACAATTAAAATACGAAATAGGATGTTGAATTATTTCCATCACTAATAAACTATTAAAGTTGACTGAACTGGTTGCATAGTTTGTCACACGCACTTAATTACCCGGTCTTTTGACATATGCTGAAACAAACCCCTTTCATTTCGCGTCAAGCCTAGCAAGACACTGTACGCGTGCAGTATATAGTTACGTGGTTTGTTTCATGTACGCGATATGTGACTGATTTTATGACAGTTATATGTCGCGAATTCCTAAATTTTCTTATATAAATGAATTTACGAGCCAATCAATCACACAATAAATTTGTGATTGATCGATCGACCCATCCATCCATCGACCGAGGGACTGACCGACCGACCAACCCTTAATCCAACCCAATACCCTACGATTCCCTACCAGTCAATCAACCAATCAACCAATCAATCAAAATTCATCAGTAAAGAATAAAAGTAATCAAAACATCTACAACACTTCAGAATAACGGTTTATAGCAGTGACCCCCCCCCCACACACACACACACACACACACTCCCCTCCCTCCCAAAGACAAACGAACCAAAAAGTTAAAATATCATTTTTATTGCTAATCGGAAAATCCACCGACACGGAGATAGCGCGGAACTTGTGAGTACTTTCAAGGTTCAAGTGAATTAAACACTGATATAGACATCTGATTGTATTAGAAGATAATTTACAACCCTTGCACGTGGTCTCAGAAACGAATTACGTGTTGAAAACATCAAGGTTTTAAAGCATGTATTAAAAATCGGAGTCTATTTAACATACAGATTTGGCATATAGCATTATAAGCCAAGGATTAATTTAGTTTTTAATTGATTCAGTTGACTTTTGATTTCTCTTGAGGTATATTTTATTATCTGTTCGGGTATATTCCTTTACAACCTGTCATACATCCGTGATCAGTGAGTCGTATAGGGCGGGGAAATCTGTTTCCGTTGATGACGTGATCCATTGTGAATATAACAGGTAAATACAAACCCACGTGTTAGAATTACCTGTCTAAATAGGTCTCATACCGTACAAAATCTCCATTAAGAGCTGCGACTGTCTGACATTCACATCGTACTTCATTCACTGCGTTATAGGGAGTGGAACAAGTTTTTCTCGAAGTTAAAGTTATTCTGTCTCAACAACGATGCAGATTTCTACTATCCGGAACGAAATTAAGCCTTTTTCGTTACCGTAAATTTTGAATTACCCGGCTTCAATTCTGGACGGTATTCCAATTTCTGTAGAAGACAAATGAGTTAAACAAGTCGTTCATATTATACGATTAACATTTTAATAGAAATTCTTTGGAACTTTCTACTGACATTGTTTCGAAACAAAAAGGTCTACTAATGGCAGCTGCTGATATAACATCGTATAAGTGTGTTGTGGTCGGAGACGACTCAGTTGGGAAAACAAGTTTGCTCATAAGTTATGCCACTCGGACATTTCCGGAGACAATAGTGCCGGATATATTTGACAATTACGCCGGTAAGTGTTCGTTATACCTTAATTTTACTTTTTATCAAATCATAAAATTACGAATTGTTTCATTCTCTATAACCGGTTACTTAATTATTTACTCGGTAATTGTACTATTTTTCAATAATTAAACAATGGAGAGAGTAAAAACAATTATTCAAGCAGATTTTTGTTTACATAAATAACTTTCTTGTTCTCTAATTGGTTTTATTGGACAACTAATTGGTTAGACGAATCGACAAAGGAAAAGTCACTAATGATGCAATTAACCCACAGGTGTTTGGGTTGTCTATTTCATGCGAATCGTTGATGTAAGGGACATACACTTTTACGTCAGCCTACAATAAACCGCCCACGTGTGTTTGTACCTATGTTTACACCCCGTGTTTGCTAAGCACTGAATGAGGTCAAATGCTAAAAGAGTTTAGTCACAGGCCTACCTTGTGAAAGCTGTACGTAGCGACTTAGTCTATAGTAACCTGTATATTTACATCAACCAGTTTTCTTAATTAAGTGAGTATAATAATCTGTATATTAAGAAAAATTAGTCATAAATAACTGTAGGCTTTTGTTCATCTGGTATATATCTGGCACTACTTGCCTTGAAGACACCCTATAGTTCGAATCTCAGTGCAGACAATCAAAATTACCCGTCTCTGCAATAAAATTATATATATTTCTAAAAGCAATCACACTGGCAAAGGGATGTAGATCAATTAAAATCGAAGAATCATCTTATGTTCTAGATAACTCCAAGAGACAAGTTTCTAAATAAACCCTAATGTCGAGTTGTGTTATGGGTAACCTACAGACATCTTGAGAGAAGGTAATGACCATAAACATGGTGTATAAAATAGTGTTCAAAATGGATATATAACTTCATTATTATTTTAAAAAATATATAGTTGAGTGTAAGTTAGAGTTGAGTGCTAGTTAGATGTAATTTTTGAATTATCCTTTAAATGTCTATTATAATTTTAGTTACAATTATTAGATAAATGGGAATATATCGGATGGGTTTTTTAAAGCAGTTTTCTTCAACCGAAATAATAGGTTGAGTTAATACAACATTAACTATGAGTAGGTGAACATGCTAGAAAATTCCTCGGTTTCAGTCAGGCGACATTTCTTTTCCAGCTCGATTAATCTTTGTAAATATAAAAAAGAGAAAATATTAAGCGTGTACTCATCAGATACAAGTCACGGTGGGATGAAGATTGTATATATAGATTTATGGTATACATATCAGTCCGATCAAAGGTGGTGATAAACTCGCACGGATATAAACGATAGGTTTATATCAATTACATGTGAAACAAAATCTTTTGTAATATTTTCGTTATTTTGGCATAAAATCTTTTTTAGTTTGAACAGATTCTAGTTCAGAAAATTTTGCAGGTTAAAACCCGTCCGGGAATCGTACCCCCGACCCTCAGAGATTGGCACCTAATCGCCAGAAGTATAACTGTTTCTCTCGAGATGTCTGTAGGTAATAAGGCTATCCATAACAACTCGAGATTAAGATAAAGAAACTTGTCTGTCGGGAGTAAATCTAGAACATAAGATAATTCGTCTTTTTTATTTATCGAGATTATTGTGCCAGTGGGATAAATTTTAAGAAAAATATTAAACAAATTTTCTGATAATTACCTACGTCATCATGAATTAGACAACTAATATGGCCATATCTGTATAACATGCACGTCAAAACTTGATCGAAGGCAATAAAAGATCTCGCAGATATGTCAAAGTGTTTCGATAAATCTTTTAACTTCTTTAAAGACTATACTATTAAATGGTCAATATAACGGAAAACTATTAAAATTGTATATTTCGGTGTACAGCATACCTTGATCAGATTCCTACCACGAGCAGTGAAATGACTTATTTGAAATCAAGCGCACTTCTTTTTGCACGCGGATAGAAAATAACTACCCAATTGCCTTCAGCTTAAAATAATATAAATATACATGTTATGTATAAAATATAAGTAGGCTTTATCATATATTATATCATTAGTTATATATAAGTGTAGTACAGGTAGCTTTATGAATAGATCGAATAGAGTGCAAAACATTGTCACTTTCTACTACGTATACTTGTCCAAGAAAAATAGACCCCACCTAAAATTGTAAGGCGTAAACAATACAAAAACAAAAAACAATTTGAAGCAACCAACAAGACATGTCGCGTTCAAAAGTTAATTTGAAAACATGTAGCTTTATACATCCGTATCTTCGTTATTTTGGGATTAAACTTTCTTACTTTGGTACAGATTCTAGTTCAGAACATTTTGCGCTTTGAAACCCGTCCGAGAATCGAACCAGCGACCACGAACTGGCGATTCGCTGCCTATTTCTCTGAGGGTCGTGGATTCGATTCCCGGACGGGATTCCGACAGAAACATGTACTGAACTAGAATCTGTTCAAACCAAGAAAGTGTTCTCTTAAAAAAACGAAAATGTTCTTAATATACACTTTCTAAAAGAAACAACCAATATTCATGTAGCTATATAGTATATGGGGCTTTCTGTTTATAGCCAAGCCACAAAAACTAACGACCGAAAGACAGTCAAACGTACACACACCCGGTTTGACTGGATACGTAAATCTTTATCCTGAGGGACAGTCTATAGATAAATTGGCTGAAATGTCTAATCAATTTGTGCTAACAGCCCACGATTGTCCTTCAGGTATATCCGATTTAAAGTATAAAAGTATAAAGTCCCACCAAACATGTAAGTCAAAATGATAAATACTCTTAGATATTTATTTTGTCGAACGATAAAATGTAATATCTCCTTTCAATTAAATATAGATTTGACGAATTCAAGCCTACATGACTACCTTCACGTTACACGGAGGTTGACTTTTGCCAGCCCTCTTTTCTGTCAATACGGAATTCCCAAGTTGTTCTGTTAACTAGGTCATGTTGTCTATTTTTAGGTAGCGTATTAATTGGCGGAAGTCCACACCCACTCTCTATCATTGACACCTCAAAACAGGTAATAGTTTTTTTAGTTATATAGACTGGACTAGTTTATTGACCAGGAATTTCGATCCATTGTCAGTCAGGTAAACTTCATTCTTGTACCGCCCACTGTACACCAGTCAACGTAGTGAATTAAGGACTTACACATGTGCCTAACCCGCGATCTATGTATAGTGCTCTGCGCGTCTGCCTTCTAATCCTACTTCGATGTACAGCTCACGGGTTCGAGTCCCTCTATCGACCATCAGGTATATGAGTGACTGAGTGAGTCACACTATGGGGCTCCTGCAATCATGTGGGTGGTTTTTACGAGGTCACCTCTCGGTTTTCCCGCGTAATTTAGCAAGGAATAGTGTAAATTGGACAATCGGTCGCCGTGCTGTATTTTTCATTGGGTCCACGACATAGATCGAAAAGTGCTTTAACTGCTTCCTACTGTCTAATTTATTTGGGTTTTTGGAGTGTCTGTTTCTGGTCAATGATTCGCCTATGTACTGCAAATGTTTCTTCATGCATGTTATTTTTTATTGCCTTGTCAATTCAAGTAGTTGCGTGAATATTCGGTTAGTCACGTGAAATAAAAGTTGGATTAGAAACAAAATCTTGGAGCGTAAAAGAGCTTGAGTCAATTATTTTTCTAATTTTTAACCAAACAAAAAATCTTGGACCAATTTAAAAGTTATGTTAAAGATAATATCTATTCTGGACAACATTTATAATTCTTGTGCAAATACATAAATGATTAATATTATTGTATTTTTTCTAGTTTGAATAAAACTTATTTTTCTTGGACTCAAAATTGGAACTCTTGTGATATATATATGTGCATACTCAATAATGGCTTATTTATTATTTTACTTATATCAGGTCCCTGGCATTGATCTAGTTATTGGCAAATTTTTTCTGAAGATATTGGTCAACCTTTCATTTAATTTTATTAACACAGATTTGTGGTTTTAGAAGTTGTTTTTATTTTTTTAAACGATACCAGATCTGTGGGAGAAAAGTGGCAACACTGAACAGGCTAACCTGTCTAAAGAAGAACTAGTAAATAAATAAATATTAGTTATTTCTTTATAATATTCGGAACACATCTTTGGCTCAGCTTAAAGTCTTTCAATGTTTTTTGAAACCCTTTTTCTTTTTTTAAAATGTCAAATATATATCTTGTCATTTTCCCTTTTTTTTCAGATTGATTCTGAAGGATTAAGGAAACATTTATACCAAGGAACTGATATTTTTCTGGTTTGTTTTTCTGTGGTACGGCCCGACTCTCTGGACAATGTGGAAGAAAGATGGCTACCGGATATACAAAAGAATCACCCGGATGTGCCAGTAATTGTCATTGGCACTCAAATCGACCTGCGCGATGACCCCTCAATAATTAGGCTATTAGCCAATCAATCACGAGCACCATTGACATATGAACAGGGATGTGCGCTTGCCACTAAACTTGGAGCCAGATGTTACTTAGAAACATCTCCGTATAGCCAAAGAAAAGTGAAGCCAGTTTTCGACAGGGTTCTCGGCGAGGCTTTGTCAAATGGACAGAGACGCGGGAATCGGAGAGGAAATTCAAATTGTAAAATAATGTGATTTTTTTCGCAATATTATCAAAGTACAACATCCCTGTGATATATTAACTTTTTAAAATTATTTTTTATAGTAATTTATTCAAACTATTATGTTATTAAATTGTTTTGTTATACTATAAATAAATCTTAACACACTGTTCGTTTCTTGATCTCAGTCATTGGAAGAATTAAAAATTCTGTTTGTTTGATTCCGGGTCTATGTCACTAATATTAATGGACCAATGAAACCATTCTGGATGTCACTTTCAATGGAAGACAAGAATCACCGTAGAAGACCTAAAACTTTAAAACGGGACAATGGGTTTCTTGTTTGCCCTTAGCTCTGAGAGTACCAGGGTAACAGTAAGCTTCCTACCATGTGACCGGATAGCGGCCGTGGCTTAGTGGTTACCGTGTGCGCTAATTCAAGTCTGTCTGTCGATTATCTGGTAAATTGTAATGAGTCACACGATGTGGCTACAGCAATTGTAGGGGTGAGTTTTACGAGTTTTTTTTCCTTCGTGTTTCCCATCGTAATAAGGCAATGTGTGACGTGGACAAGTAGTTAGAGATTTAGCCTGCACCTGATTCCTATGATCTTTTTGTTGGCGACAGAGATTCTGACCATTGGATTCACGTAGTACAAGATGGCTATGAACCCACAAAGGGGCATATAAATAGGGTAACAAAGCTGGTGGGGGAACTTCGATAGAAAGATAGAGTTTTGGATTATATTCTTCTAGAGTGCAGACAAGGAGCTTAAGGCTAATCAACTCTTTAAAGTCAATAAGCTGACGTTTTTATTCTTCTTCTGTACGTTTTTGCCGTTTAAACAGATTTACTTTGGGTGTAGTTTGGATAAATAAGCACAAAACACAGAACAGTTTCAATAACGCATACTAGTACGCTATATGTAATGACGATGCCTGGATCTACACTCATTAGAAATATAAGGATTATTACCATATTTTCTTACACTCGGTTTCAAAAATTACAGAAAGAAATATGTACACTATGGGAGATATATGTTGGGTTTAAATGGTTAGATTCATTGACCACTAACCTTTGACCCTGCTATGGTAAGGTAACGGTTAAGTCGAATCACAAACACGCACGGCTTTTGCATATTAAACATTAAAGGCCTATATAGCGACATTGTACGGAGAGGTTTAAGTACGAATTCGTTAGACAGGACGAAAATAGCAAAATTTCCATTTAAATGTAGAGGGATTAAGATAACTCTGTTTGGAATTAATTAGTTTTTCACGATTTACCTCCACAGCAACCCAGAAAAAATTCCACTTGTAAATCCGATTATATGTGACTTTCGGGCGTATAATTTGTCACTGATATGTCATCCTGTTGTCATATTTGGATGTTTTAAAGCCATGTCAGATATGTTTGCTTTCTGTTTGTTTGATAGGGACGATAAATCGGTGCAATAAGAGACCTTAAAATTGTAGCCGAAGAATGGCCATAGTTTGAATATTAATACCAACTAAATGTAGCAAGTCAGGCAGGATTAGTTTACGGATCGCAAGTTGTTTCCTAGGTTTCTCTTGGCGAATGGGATGCAATGCAGAAATGTACGAGACACATTTGTTTAAAACTATAGCCGTCATACCTCCGAGGTACAGAAAATAAACGGCTTAATTGGTCATAAATTACGAAAGGTCAGCAATTCTGGATACATTACATTAAACTTCATCTATACAGATAAAACACTCAAATAAAACAACCATCCGATTTACCAAGGCCTCGTTCGAATAGTTTATTTTTATTTTTAGGATCTGAGTATTACTTTCGAAATTTGGGCAAGTATCAAATTCCTTCTGCGCTGTGCCTCGGATCTACGTTAACAGTACACACATCAAGGTGGGATTGAAAGCCTTATGTGAGATATATACCTCATAGAGAGAGGTATGAAACACAAACCGTATTGATTTAATTATTTGATTGGTGGTTAACACCGCACCGTAATCAAGGAATGTAACTAAAATGAAAGCTTAATTGCAATATCGTTTTTTTTTTGTGGAAATACAGGAAAAATCTCGCGAAATTTATCCGCGATCACCGCAATCGCACCAATTGCGTGGCATCATCTTGTTCATCCTTTCTAGCCAAGAGTGTTTTTACTACCTTTTCTGTTCCATTGTCAGACTTATTGCATATAAAAAGAACAACAGCGACACCAACTAGTGGATAAAATGACCAAGTTTCGAGTTATAGCGCTGATATCAAAGGTTGCATGTTATACTCAAGTTTATACAATTTGTTTAACTTTGTAGAGCACCAATAGGCTTATATGGAGAGTTGGTGTCTGTCTGTAGGGTTGGATACATATACAATACTCTCATTGAGTTGGTTGAATACCCCGAACACATAGATATCATGTTTTCAACATCACTTCATCCACTTTCATTGTTGACTATAGCTGTATCGTTGTTTTTAGCAGAGTATCTTGGAACAAAACATCTGATTGGTTTCGTAGAAGTTCCCTTGCAACCAATCAATCGCTTGACAGTTACACACGATTTATCCGCCAAGGTTACAACTTAATATGCAGAGTAGGTCAGAATATCCACACATCCAGCAATTCTTCCAAAATGGCTTGACAATTGCTGAAAGTGACCAGCTACACATGACACGTATTATTTTGTGTGTTTCAGTGGAAAATGGTGGAGATCCTTTACCTTTGGTCATTTTAAGGCAAATACTACTACTTCTGCTACCGTGGTGGACATTTGTTTTGGATAGAATGTTTTTAGGCTGCGATTTTCTGTCACACGTTTGTCTCCCTCGGTGATAGGCGACGACAAATCGCAAGATATCAGTTGAGTTTGATCCCATACGACGCGGCACATCATGCAGGTACTCTCGTATAACGAGTGAACGACCCGTATACCTGAGTTTTGCCGATCAGCCAAGACTGAGGTAAAGGGTAGGAGTCGACCGTTGGTTATATGAGCGTACACATCGGGCGACTTCTTTGAGATTAGTACCCGCTACTCAAATCGTTCGTTTGCGGCGGGCTTCAGTTTATAAATTGAGGGGAAAGGATAGGTTTAATTGTTGTAAACCTTCGGAGATGTTGAATACCTCGAGTCCACCGTACAGGTCTTTTATCCAAAGAACTTTGGCTTACAGGCAAAAAATTCTACTGAAAACACTATATGGGTAGGTACCTAACATAAACTAAGGGTAGGTAAACAACCTTCCCACCCCCACCCCACCTTAATCCCTTTCCTATTTTTTGTACATGCATGCGGGAAGCAATAGGGACTAAAGAACACTTTAGTTTGATGGGTCATGAATTATATTACATTTAATCATAATATAAACCAAACACAGTACATTGATAATATCTGGTATCATTTTAATATAAAATATAAATTTATACATTTATATACATATTTAGATTATTTTACATGTTGCATAATTTTATACACATACACTGGTTGAATATAATGATAAACATTTGAATGTTCTGCCTCTTTATTTATAATACTGTATTTTTTGCTTATAAATCAAGAAAAATATACACAATTATTTCCATCCAGGAATGACTTTACGAAATAACAACGAGTTATCAAAGCAAAGACAGTAGGCCTTCTTCTAGCTTGACATATATAAAATGCGATGGCGACAACTCTAGTCACTAAATACAGGAATTGTTATGAGAAAATGTTCTGTTTCTCCACAGTTGATAACAGGAATAAAGTAAGCCCTATTACTAAGTAATTTGGCCAGGAAACTTTCGAAAGTCTTATATCAACTCGCCCATTATTGAGGTATATTGACGTTTTGTAAGCTGTTATACTTTGGTTTATTTAACGGAAACGTATCTTATATTTGGTTGTTCCAGCATTTGTTTCAATAGCTAAAGTAAAAAAAAGAATGATTAGTTCTTTATGATAAACATCTACTAGTTATGAACTATATGGTGTGCAATGGAGATGTTAAACAAATTTAATTTTAGTTGTATTCTATAAAACACATTCGTTATCTCACTGCCATATTACCGCTTTGAGGTTATCCGCGTCTGTCAGTTCTGACAATGATTTCGGGCACG
>JARFOD010148686.1:0-26657 GCA_031763545.1 Mopalia muscosa | reverse complement strand
CCCCCCCCCCCCCCCCCCCCACACACACACACACACGCTATAAGGGTACCCTCATACACTGAAACTGATTGCCTGCTGAGTTCAATACAGAAATCAATCACCCATATCATCAAATCACTGCTGATCAATATAGATCAATTAGATCAGCCAGCTGTTATGTCACACCCAGGTGTTTCAATAAAGGTAGTGTATTCACAGGTTAAACACTTTGTTGTTCTATTATAACACTAAGTGCCAACTGTTCCATTATAACCTTTACTTTGATCAAGTGAGCTGAACTTTTTGGAGAAAGTACTTAAAGATAAACATTTTAAAAGCTTCCAAGCAGTAATGCTTTAAAATCACACCTTTATGTAAATTGAGTTAATGTCTAAACACTTGGTGAGTTAACGAAAATGGGGAGAAAAAAATGACAAAACAAAATAAATCACTGCAGAAAGAGTCAATATTTTTCTCAATCTACATGTACACATTGGGATATATGATCAATCTAGATACCTTTAAGAGAAGATTTTTGCTGTTTCTGTTCGCTATTCTAAATTAGAGATTATAGATATAGCCTACTGATAAAATTAGATATGGTTTTTCATTTTGTTTCCATGGTTTCCACTTCAATAATACATATAAACATTGCCTTTTTTATCTTCTATTCTTATAAAGTGCTAGACTAACTCTATCACAAAACGTATCTTTGTGAAAAAGAATAAAGAAAATCTTGCCATTTTGCTGAAACAAGACAATATAAAAGACAATATGATCTGGCTTCGTATTTCTCATTGATTTTTCATCACAATAGCTGGATTTTCATTGGCTACAAGTACTTCATTCAATCTACCAGCACTAAGTCTTTTGTGTTTTAGAATGGAATACAGTTTGAATGGTTTCCTCTCAGTTATCTAAGAAAATTTCCTTTTGTTTTCATAACGCAAAAATATCTCTTCCAAGAAGTTCTTTGTTGAAATATTAAAGAAAGGTAGAAAGTGGAAACAGAAGTTGTGACTTATATCGCATTTAGTTCCCTTTATAAACAGCATACTTCACCCAGTAATATAACCACTGCTTTGATTTATTCCTACATCCTTTACCTTTGTTTGTTTGTTGAATGGGGTTTAACACAATTTTCAAGGGTATTTCACTTATATGGTCATTCTCAGGTAAGTCTGTCTCTATTGTAGGGGTGATGTAGCAGTGGGACACTACAATCATTGATTCAAGTCTTACAGTTGGTTACATTTTTGTTTTGTTTAAAAATCTATCACTAACAGTAATTATGTACATAATAATGCCTCCAATCATGAAGTATAGTATTAGCTAGAGACAAGTAGAAATTCTGAATTTTAACATGGGAAAAATAGAAAATACGAACAGGTAAAATTTCTCAGAAAAGGGATTTATGACAATTAGATTTCCACTCCACTGGGTACATTTTTGTTTCGTTTTGTTTAAAAAGGTAGCATGAACAGTTATTCCATAAATACAGATCCCTCTCACCATCAAATGAAAGCCACTCAGTCAACTGACCTCCATCCTAAACATTCAGAATGGCCTACATTTACTTGTGAGTTTGTGCCACAATCACCACAATTGATAAACTATGAGAGAAAGCTATATGTGAAAATAATTTTAGTAACTGATTCAACTTTTGGTGTGAGAAGTAAGGCTGTTGAATCTATTTATGTTACACAATTCCGGTCTAGACATTACTCAGGAGCCAGATGGCTACAGTGAATAAACAGGAAAGACACAGTGTCAAGGAATATTTTGTAACAATAAAACAGTGGTCAAGGCTAGACACACAGGTGATTATTACTCCCAGAGGAAATGAAGCACAAATTATGACTTACCATTGAATTGACCGCTAACAAATATCTGGAGACCTTTTGTTTTTTGTTTTTTTTTAAAGGTCAACACACAATTATTATGAAGACTGGTTGATTGTTTAGTTCTTTGATGGATATTGATTATCAACAAATTGATTGATTGACTGGTGTTTAGTCACCTTCAGTTACATTCTATGAACAGCATAGTTCTTTGAGAAAACATTAGGTTTCAAAAGAAGGAATGGAGAAAAATATAATAGAAGAAAGGCTTTTGGGAGAAAATTGAAGTGATAGGAAAGGTTCAATTGTTGGGAGTACAATGCAGTTCTTGTGTGTTGTGACTGTCTGTGGTGTTCACCATATGTCTATCCCACCCATTGTAAATAAAGTCATCAGTGAAGTAAAGTGTGGTATTTGTTTAATCATTTCCTATGACTTTTCCTGCTACTTCCTGTGACGTCTGGGGAAATTTATACACTACACATTAGTCAATTTCTCTCAGAGAATAGTCACAAGTCTAAAATAAGACTAACATTTTCACGGGGACCTTTACGTCCTGAACAATTCTCCAGACACTACTTGTTTGTTTGATTGAGGTTTTACTTAAGAAACAAAGACGATAGAGGGAAATCCCAAGACAATACAAAGATATCACAATTGTTTGTTTGTTTGATTTGGACTGAGTGTTATTTCCCTCCCACGATGACTTACAACCCAAAGGTTGAAGGAAACCTCTCTCCACACCACTGGCCCAAGACAAGACAAGACAAGACCAGAAAATCAGTGTTTTTCTCCATGCATAAGGGTATTCCCTTATAAGACAGTGGTGTTGTCTATCAACAATTAACAATAGTACAACCCTAAAGTATTTTGATAATGTTGGAAAGTTTATCTTATTCCAGGGATAAGATTGTTTGTTTGTTTGTTTGATTGGTGTTTAACGTCATACTCAAGGGCATCTCACTTATATGACGACGGATTGTCCACTTCACACTGTACACAGCCTTATTACGGTGGAAAACCGAGACGAAACCTCGTAAAAAGCACCCCCGCGATTGCTGGAGCCACAACCTGTGACTCGCTCATATACCTGATGGTCGAAAGGCGGACTCGAACCCGTGAACAGTAAATTGATGTTCAGTTCAGCAAGCACACTCGCTTCCACTGAGCCATGGCCACAAGGCCCCAGGGCTAAGAAAAGACAGCATTTCTAATCTCCAAATAATCTGACCTTAGGTAAAGAGCCTCAATCATTTTCTGTAAGTTGAATTTACCATGGAGGTAAATTAGAAGGAGTAATGACTCACTGGTCATGTGACTTTGCTAGACTATCCCGCTGTTCTATTGAAAACATCATACACATTAAAGTTCACAGAAGTCACCAAATACCTACAGTGGGTATAACTTATCTTAACATTAATTTGGTGAATTCCGCAGGGGCTACATAGAGCCCTTACACATAGTGCTGTAGATGGACCAAAGACTATATAAGAAATAACACAAATTTAACTGTACTTACTTTTTCATCTTGTAAACATAAACATATCCATTCAATCAATAAACCCTACAGTATATATCATTGTCACACCACGAATTGGGAGGGAATAGAGATAGTAGGGTTATCTGGCCTGTTACAACAACGCCTGACTAGGCATGAGTTTTGTGACTAATCACTTGATAAAACAATGTAACTGCCCTACTTAGGAGATTATAAGTTGTGTAGATCCTGAAATAATACATGTAGTTGAGGGTACTTAAAACACACATTAAAATGCATAAGCAAGTTAATTTATTATCCAGCGTGGGAGGGTGTCTGCTGAATGGAATGGAATTGAGGTGAGAGAAACAGCCTGATCAAAATGAATTATCAAAATCAATATTTATAATTGCTGAAAAAGTAGCTTAAGGAATGGATGGAACTGATGTGAATGCATCAGTGAGAAAAAAAAAATGGATTAACAAAATCAATATTTAATATTGTTAAATATTCTTGAAAAATACAAATGAATCAGAAAGCTAGCCCTTAAAATTTGTAATGAAACTGAAAGAAGACGAGCATTAAGACTAATACTTCTTTATATCCCTGTGTTATACCTGGAAACTAATTTCATATGAATGAGAGAATATTAATAAAATAAATGAATAAAGGCCATTTTGTAATCCCTACAATTCAGGTAACAGACCCAAGTACAGGGGTAATTAAGTCATTATTTAATACTAAAGTATCATACAAATCATTAAAACTGTTCAGCACTTCTCATAAAATTTATTTCACTGATTTGTTTTTCAAGATATAAAATTTACCCGAATAAATTTTGCTTATGAAATGTGCTAATTACTGGGGGACACTCATGAGTGAGACAGTTATCAGGCATGTAATCACTTAACAATCAAATGAGGCATGTCTCGTTAGTAAGAATTTAACAATAATTAATAATCAAAGGTAACAATGAATGACCTATTTTGCATTGCTATCTTTTCGAACCTGTCAATTAGGAAGGATTAAGGGAAAAACCGCCTAAGACCGATATTATTTTTTTATCGTGACATTATGTTGACATGATCATTATTGAACGGGAGTATCATGACAGATCACATTAAAGCAAATGTTAATATGTCAGCAAGGCAGTTGATTAAATCATCCAATTTCCAGGAAAATATATTTTCTTTACGTCATTCTAACTTTTATCATTGACAGTGCATGAGGAAAAATATACAGGCTGTTGAAAGAACATCGAAACAGTTAAATGAATTGAATTGAAGCGGCATAGCAGCCCCTGATAAGGTGGTATGGTCTGGTATCAAGGGCTAAGGCAGACATCGTCCACCTGTCTAAATGGAAACCCTGAAGGAAACAATTGCCTCATTTGGACACCCTGTTTTAAGAAAATTTAACAAGCAGGAGAGAGGAAAACTATCAAAATTTGACACCCAGTTATATGAAAAGTGAAGAAAAATGACCATTTTGGACAACCTACTTCTGATTTCTGGCTAATTTAAGTCTGTTTAAGACCCTTCAAAAAACAGATATTACTAATACTTGGTAGTATTCTTATTTCTAACGGAAAAATTATTAATTGTGTGAAGCACATTTTCTATCAAGAAATACATGTATTTGACCAAATAAAATCAAAGGTTTCCTTGTAAAGCGTTCTATGCAAGATTTCAATTGAGATTGTCCCAATGGGTGCAAATCCCCAATTGTTTTGTTTGATTGAGGTTTAACATTGTACTCAAGGGTATTTCACTTATGTGAGGGTGGAATGTCCACTTCACACTGTTCCTTGCCTATTACGGTGGAAAACCGAGAGGAAACCTCGTAAAAACCACCCCAGCGATTGACGGAGCCACATCTTGTGACTCATTCATATACCTGAGGGTCGACAGACAGACTCGATCCCTTGAACGGTAAATCTAAGATGGCTTTAGAAAGTGCACTTGCTAACCACTAAGCCATGGCTGCGGGGCCCAAATCCTCAATGAGATAATAGACAGACTCGATCCCTTGAACAGTAAATCTAAGTTGGCTTTAGAAAGTGCACTTGCTAACCACAAGCCACGGCCAGCGGGGCCCAAATCCTCAATGAGATAACAGACATCCCTATAAGGTACAGGATGAGATGTCATAAAATGTGGTGTAATTATAACATGGAGTGTGCCAATCTACAAAGATAGGCAATGCCACAAACTGATGTCACCGGCTAAATTCAGATAACGGACTCAACAATATGAAAACACAGTCACTTTTTGTGAGAAAACAAGCATCAACCAGAACCGTACATAATTATGAAGAGATAAAAGGTAAAACCCACCTGCAAAACATCTTCATCACCTGGATGAGCCCCCGTCTAAGTAAGCCGAACATTAAAATATCAATATCGAGTCAAGTCTTTATAAAATGATTGTGCCTTCTCTAATGTACAAACAGAAGGCTTTGGCTTTGACAGTAACTCAATTGCCTGTGTTGCTTTGAGATTCTGAGAATCAAATCAACAGAGTTAGTAGAATCACAAGTCTGAAATTTATTATACACCTTAAACTTTATAGTCAAGCTCCTTCAGGCTTTTTTCAGAAATAATATAAAAAGCCTGTAAATCTTTTTTGAAGTCTGAGGACACCAATGAAGTTAATTTTCTCACATCAACAGTTTCAATCAGGCTTGATAAAGATGTTGAGACAAACACCTCGGTAAGCTGTTTTGATGTAGCATTAGGGACCTATAATGGAAACCAATCGGTTGTACTAATTTCCCCAAACCTTCCGAAGCATGGCTATAAGAGATGATCTCAGGGATAGCAAATAAGGAATCTGTATAAGAAACCTAAATGAATCTAGCTGTGATTTGAGATGTCAAACATTAGGTTTGCCTGAATTCACAGTAAATCTCAAACTGAACTGTAACAAGAAAGTGTTTGTTACTCAGCTTGTTGATGTTTGATAAGCTACAGGGTAAAGGGTCATGTTAGACTGGGTGGTGGGGCATTCACTTGACCATATGGGCAACAGGAAACAGTATTATGTCATTTGTTAAGGAGGCAGGGAAGGGAGTCAAAGGTGTCACAGTAAATCATTGGGTGATATGGCTAGGGGGGCGATGTCTTGAGGGTACATTGGTTGTGTGTTTCTGTATGGGCAGGGGGGGGGGGGGGGTTATAAGGGGCAATGAAGCCGATGAATTTATGACCTTTAGTAAAAGAGACAAGAATTAGGTCTGAAAATCTACCACCAATCTTAAACATCTTGTCTGAAGAGGGTAGAAGAAGTCTTGAGGAGGGAGGAGTAGATAAAGGAGCTACATGCCATATATACATTAGCATCATGGAAAGTGAATAAACCTGACATAGATTAATAAGAGCATGCTGTACACAATACATAGTCAATTTTATTTAATCAGTATTGATTGACTGATTAATTGGTGTTTAACTCCACATTCAATGTCAACTCACTTGATAATGGCTTCTATTATCATTGAATGTGGAATTAAACACCAATTAATCAGTCAATCAATACTGATTAATACCAGAACAGCACATGTACCAGAACAGCACATGTACCAGATATCAAATGAAATAAAAAGGTAAATAACAATCCATAATTCATACACCTGAAAGCTCAGAAAGGTCACCTGAGAGCTCATGTGCAATCGCCCAATACATTTGGACTCAGAACACACAAAAACATAATGCCTGAGAGGGAAAAAGACTATTGTTGTTTTGCTTTGGTATTAACTGGACAAAGCCAGCTGATCACCTGCAGATACAATGCTCCAACAATTCACTAGTATGACTCATTGGCTACCTGATGATTTATTTATCCCGGCTCCCATCTCATACAGAAAACAAAGAAAATATCCTAAAAATCTCTCCTCACTCAGCTTGATAATAAGCTACATCATTATGTATTAACAGTAGGCCTACATGGTAACAAAGACATAAAATACATTGATACTTCAACGTTTTGGTGACAATATGCTTAAAGAGGACATAATTCTTTTTTATCACTACAAAGGTGGGAGCTGTGTATTAAACAAATCATAGTTTAGAAACATACTCGATACTGCATACCTTTAATAATATTATTTGATTGAGATTTTATATCCTTCTTAATTCTATTTCATACATATGAAGCCATATCACTTGAATGGGTAGAGCAAACAACTTATGTAGTTGCTGGATATGAATGACCAAGGAATTGACTAGCCTGAAACCTCCGCAAACTGATAGCCCAAGACAAGACAGCAGCTTTGTTTTAACCCAAATCTCAGAAGCACCTGGTCAACAGGACACCAACCTGTTGCTAATCAGATTAAACTGAGAGAACGAAAACAAATGAGTTTTATTTCATTCCGAATCCAAATGTCATGCATAAGCAGAAACAAAATATTTCTAAGTTTTGAATGACATTTAGACTTGGGGTAACATAATTATACAATTTTTGCATAACCACTTCTTGTTTTGTGATCTTTGAAATTATTAGGGACTTTCATTAGTCATGAATCAATTAAACGTCAGAATAAAAACAAGTATACAGGGTATGAGAGTGTAATGATGACATCAGATGGATGGAGAAAGTAATAAATTCTCGGTTCTTGCCAATGATGCCGACACGAAACTGTCATCTAGTATATCAGGGCATTTTATACCTTGCTCAATGCATAACACAGATGGGATGAGATGAGTCACTTATGTCCCAACAAGGATATTTTTTTCTGTTCATTACCAATTACATTTTCTAACCATCAAGTACCATCAATGCAGACTTCAGTTTTAGGAGAAACGTTTGCCATAACATTCTTATCATGAGGCGAGTCTCTATTCCTGGCCACAGTAACAGGAAAGTCTAACTGGTTATAAATGTGTCAATGTGCATTGTAGGTCTCCATAAAATGGAATAATATTTTTACATAACGAAAATTAAACGTGTGAATAAATTTATTTTTGTTTGTTTGATTGGGGTTTAACGTCGTACTCAAGGGTATTTGTGAATAAATTTAAAAAAGATATTCATTGATCTACAGTTGTATTACATCATACTATAGTCCCCATGTATTTATAAAGTTGTAATTCGGCTGACAACAACACCATAATTTACTGTAATTTACCGAATATCAAAACTAAACAAGATGCTCAAGGTTTAGGGCCAAGCACTCTATACACAATGAATGTCATCGAGATAAAATTGTGACAGTTTTAATAAAAAAAAAACTATTTTTTAGAATATATATTTTTTGCAGAAATAATATACTCAAATAAATGTAAAATATATTATAACATTTCAACTAATCAGTATAAAAGTTAAAATGTATTTTTTTGTTTAAAGTTGGTGATAATTGTCAGTAAAAGACACAAAGCAGTGCAAAACACATGTTTGAGTGACCAAATAACAGGCCTGTGTAAGAACATCTATACATAGCTATTATCTATTTGAATCAATCTTCTTTATTATTTACCTGAGTTAATGTAATCAGGGTTCAGGTGTGGAATAAATCGTGTCAGGTGTAATAGGGTTAAGCTTATCTAATACTGTGAAGTATATCTGTACATGACATCAAACAGAGAAGACGATAGATATTATCAACTAGATGAAATCAAGATAGTTTAAATGTGACAAACAAAATGATCTGATAGCATCTGAAAACATGGGACATTTTATATAATGAGATGAAATCAACACATAAAAAATGTCATGTTATCGGCATGGGTTTTTCTTCTACTGAGAGATTATGTGTTCTGGATTTACTTATTAAAGCTGAGTGATAAATTAGCCAAAAGCAGTATAATTATCTGTATTGTTCTGTGTCAAACTAATTTTCAAATTGGTTGAAAAACATTTGAGGGGGTGTAGTTACATCAACCCTATGAGCCTCTACCCCAACATGAATTCTACAGAAACTAACAAATCCTTTTGAAAACATTTCATGCTAGCACTTATGAATTCAATTTACTAACTAAAGCACCCATGACAAGTAAAATAAATTGTTGTTATTGAAATTAATGTGGGTATCTAATTCAAGCAGATTAAAGGATTAACGACTGGTTGTCATGGTAACGATTTAATGTCATTGATTATCCCCCGTGATTTAAGTGAAAAGAAGTGGATTTAATGTCTGGACACAGCCAGATAAGCACACTAATAAACTGTGACCTTTCCTTGAAGGTAGACAAATGGTAGATGTTGCCATTCAAGTCACATACATAATAGCAAAGGATTAAGGGATTGATAGGAGAACGATGCTAACAGTGAATTAACCGGGGATTACATTTTCAGGTGCCAATTTTGAAGCCGTCATGATGGGCTTTAAACAATTGCCGTGTTCAGACTAAAATCAATCATGTCGGCAGATCTAGACAGGCAACCATTCTCATAGAGATTAGAATTAACAAAGCTTTAAACCAGTTTAACTCTACCCAATTCCGTACCCAGAATGCCTCGTTTTCAATCCCAGAGATTATGTAGTCTGGGGAACAGATTGACTGACAAATCTATCAATATTAGGTACAAAGGTTTGCACTTTTATCAAATAGAACAAATTAACAAAATTTAAAAAAAAAAAACTTTCTTACATAAGTATCTTCTAAAATTGTTAAATTTTCAAAAAATTTGTGTGTGATGGATATAAACATAAAGATGAGTCTATGCACTAAAGACATAAGGGTATAATTTTTTAAAACTTCAATGCCCCAGTATAAATATATGTCTTCATTTCATATAATTAGTCAATTAACATGTAATTGCTTCTTCCCTGAGGTCCTCAAAAACAATTTTAAAAAAATATAAAAGTGTTTGCGAAGAAGGACAGCTAAAAGACTTTAAGAATAAAAATGTGATTCTTCTGAGTTTTTTAATGTTGTATTTCAGTTATTTATGAATTCTGAACACTTTTTTCATACTGTTGTATGGCAGATATCTCAGGGTGACTGGTACAATAACAACTCTCCTGCCCAACAAATAGGTCAATGCCTCATTAAAATCAGCCTTCATGTGTAAGATCATGTGAAATCAGACTGTCGTGACAATTTAAAACCAAAACACTGATTATCATCATTAATTTCTGAACAATGAAAAGGAAATGCCTGATTGTGTAAAATTGACTGCAGAATTTAAATCGTACGTCTGCATTGTTTTAATGCCTACACCCATCCCATGAGCCTACGACCTTCCTATTTTATCATTACAGGTGTTTAAGGTAGATGATTATACCCCCTGAAGAATTATAGACGCTTATGGGGTGTGTAGTCACATGACAGCTGCTAACAACCTATACTCAAGACAAATCAGATAATTTGATTTTATTCTCTCGACTATGTAATACCTCACAAAACTCGCTGGGTAACAAACAGAAATAATTTTTTACCTAATATCTTTCTTCTAAATCTCTTCTTTCACTTTTTGGTTGTCTTAAAATTCATATGGAAAAAGTTTTTTTTATAGTTTGTTAGGTTGTTGGTCATTTAGTGAATACCTACTGTATACATGCCTCGTTTACATCAGAGGAGGGTTTTACAAGTACACTTATTGCCCAGATGAAGCTATATACATGTATATATTTATCCCTTAGCTGCACTATTTATAATCACTCGGCCCATTTGGATCTGACCATGCTTGATACGAAATACTTAACTTCAAAGTCTCTTGTTTTTCACCTAAGTACTTAAAAATATACAAACCATGCATAGACAGGGATGTACATTCTGCATCTTTCCTGAATCCCTGACTAAAGCTACTTTAAAAATAACCAATAACCTCAATGCATGTATAATAGCAGCTAAACTACAGCAATCACAGCAAACATATATCTACCTGTATATCAAAAGGAAGGAAAGGATTCTGCTGTGAGCCTTTGTAGGTCTGACAGTTAAATCATTAGCCCTGTTATACAGAGGACCAGGTTTGAATCTCGGCGGAGGCCAGCATAATTGTCTTTATTTACTTAAAAACAAACAAAAAAGAAATGATCTGCTTTTTGATTAACATGTAAGCACTGAATTGTGTTTTTGTTCAATTGGCATATCTACATATAAGCATGTTTCACTTATATGACTGCCTCACTTGAATACTGTAGAAAAACCCCAAGGAGACCTCTAACATTGTCTGAGTCAACCCCATATGACCCCATCATATACCTAAGACAAGGTCAAAAAGGAGTCTCAAATTTGTGGGTGATACAATGAAATATGATCAGTTGTCGACTAAGCTACCCTCTGAACAATGTCTGCCCTCATATAAGGAATGAAGACTGATACGTAAAATTTAGATCTATTATTTAACAAATATCATTATTTTCCAACTTTACAGATTTCTCTGTTCTCTAAAGTATTCATAAATGAAAAATGGCCACTTTGAAGGTGGCTTCTTTCAGAATGTTGTTTTATTATAAAATTTGATAAAAAATCACAAGTATAAAACTGTAAAAATGATAAATCACCAATGTATAAAAATATAACATTTTTACTAGTCTTGATCAGTTTATGTGTAATTGATAATTTTTCACTTCATTTATCAGAATAAAGGAATGCATGTTTTCATTTCAGACCATATTTTATAAATATCACTTTGTATTAAAAATAACTGTGTTCATTAATATAATATCCTGTACCTTAATTAGTATGCAAAATTACTGACCTCTTGGTCCTTTAATAATAAACGATACAATATACATGCACCAATATTAAGCTACTTTAAACAAATTTGCCGGATATTTATACTACAATATTAGATGTGGTTTGCAGTATGTCCAATGGTCATGCTTATACTGTGTTACTCCATTAAGCTTTAGAGCAAAAGGTGCGTTAACCTGATCAGGGGTTACTGTCATTATGACGGTCAATCTTACCACTTTAATACTTGATTGGTGTTTAACGTCCTACTCAAGGGTATTTCACTTAAAATGATGATGGATTGTCCATTTAATACTGTTCTTTAATTAAATATGGGAGGAAACATAATAAAAATCCCCGGCCTATTGTCGATGCCACATCATGTGACTCACTCATATACCGGAGTGTCAACAAAACCAAGAGGAAACCTTGTAAAAACTACTATCATAATGATTGAGTAACCCTGTGTGATTCTCTTACCTACATATATATGTGTGTTCAACAATGGGAGTGGTACCTGTGAAGGGTACATTGGAAGAGAATTAGTAGTTTCGACACGCTAACTACTGGGTCAGGATATGGCCAAATTGAAATAACACTGAAAGGATATTCATCCCTCATTATTACCCAGTCGTTTCCTCTTCAATTAAATGTTTAAAATAAATAAACTTTTCCATTAACTCTAGGATATGTACAAGACATTTATATTCTTATCCGGCATAAAAATAATCATTTCCTATTACAGAAGTTGAATAGTCACAATAGATCTATTTTTATGTATAAATTTACAAGTATTGCTATAATATCTGCATGTATTTTAAATAGTTTAATGTCAAAAATGAGGGGGGAGGGGGCATAAAATCTTTAAATCTGTAAGAATACCCTTTTACTATTAGTTAAAGGAAAGGGCCCCTGTCAAAAACCAGTGTGTAAATCCTAGCACTGGCGTTGATTATATAGGATTGTTAAGAGGTTTGTCGATGGCTGATAATACATAGATATTTCAGCCAAATAAATGAAATTCATCCCTGAAGGCCCTGCTTCGTCTCTGCTATGTTATGGGTCACGCACACATCAAGCCGTGAACAAGAGACATACCAGGATAAACAATAAAACAGTAAATGAATGTAAATTGAATTCAAGAATCCAAACATTGAAGAAGATAGCATCTTGACAAATACTTTAGACTTTTATGTGTATGTAAAACACTTTTGAAATGTAAATTTTAATTGTTTGAGTTAAATTGTTGCTAAACGGTAACAAAGGGCAAACAGCTACAATTTGCCCATGGGTATGTATATCACTAGACAGAACCGTAGGTTATTGTTTCATGTATATTCATTCTATGTGTATATGAAACTGTTTTGAAAGAACAAAAAAGATAAGAGCAAAAAGTTCATTCTTGGCATTTTTTGCTAATGAAACAATTCTTTAGAAACTTTGGAATTCTGGTCATTTTAAAGCCTAATTATGAGATGGTTTTTTTCCTCAATTTACACAAGTTTTCATCTTAGAATGAAAATATAAAGTCATTTCGAGGTTTGTTTGATGTTAACGTTGTACTCAAGGGTATTTCACTTATATGACAACGGATTGTCCACTTCACACTCGGGGGGGCCTCATTTTAAGGTAAATGTTTTATAAACAATATAGACCAAATATTTATAATTACAATACAGGTATACAGTAACACTTACCTGAGCTTTTTGAACAACATCATAATTTGTACAGGAGTTAAAGTCCACAGGTAAAAAAATCCATAAAACTTATATCCATGTGCCTTGGTGGCACCTTAACAATTTGTGTGGGAAAATCCAGGTGTTAATAGCTAACTAAGACACAGGTAACAACAGTACAGTAGTAAAGTTTTTCACAAAACTAAACAGCATATGTAAGAAATCCAGGTGAAATGAAACCGCGACAACACTTTACGCTAAGGAGGATGTTACCGTGAAAATTACAACATGCCTGTTAGTCATTGAGGTATACACGTCAATCTAAACAGGATCTATAGCTGTTCCGGTTTTCAATGAGACTGATGATAAAAACTCACAGAAATATGGCCACACAAAAAACATTCAATTTCAATAGCGGTCAGCTGTGGCTAAAAAAATTAAACAAAAAGGTGGAGAAAAAAAAAAATTGCGTATCCTTGTCTGTTTAACATAGATTGACAAAACTAAACAATTTCACCATTGATACAGAACTACATGACTTATAAACTCAGTTACAAAAAACATTTTGATACATCTCAGGTAATTCACAAAAACTGGAAAAATAATCCGCCAACTCTTGATATGGATACTTTCATGTCCTGTAAGACACTCTCCTTTAATACACTGTTGCCCTTCTTTAATTTAAATGTACCTGACTGACTACATGCATCCGTCCTAATTTCACCTGCTGGCTTGTCATTGATTACAGGTAGGTTCAGGGTAATGTACCGCCCCCTACTATTTAAGGTATCTTATAAATCTTCTAATAAACAGAGCAGCAAAATGACACAGAAAAACTTTCAGAGACAATTTACCAAATATCTTAGGGTCATAAAATGTGTCAATTGATATATAAAATCAGCAGTAAATACAATCTGAGAGCAGACTTGAGTAAAATTTTAAACTCTATTGGCTTCTTATCTGTAAAATAATGTCAGAAAGACCACAAATGATTTGGTCATTTACTCTATAGTAGATCTCACACACGTCACACACCTATCTTAACCTGTCATCTAAACAAGCCCCCATTCATACCTATTCAGAGGTAGTGTATATACACACAAACAAAAAAATAAACCACGAGCAAAACTTTTAAAAAGCCTCACATCTCACTTTCTCATCGTAAATTAAATCCTCTTCCGTGGATTAAAAGGGGAGATTTGTTTAAAAAGGATGCGTGCGTAGATCAAAATCAACGCCCTAAGCAAATAGAAAAACTTTCCTGTTATACTGATGATAATAACTGAGAAATTATTGTACTCAGGTGCTTAAATCCTCACATAAACACACACTTGTCAAATATTATATAAAGTAAAACCAGTGCTTGTTACTGAAATATAATCTGGGGATTATACTGTATAACAAATACAAAACGTAAGCAATCTACATACACTACAGGGCTGCAGTAAAGACACAGTCAGTGTGATATACTCTGTAATATAGCAGTTTTCTATCAAAGTTAAGAAAAACAATTCCGATTTAATACACATTACCTGTATTGCAAATCATAAAATTAGCACAGATTTTCTGTATATATCTGTGCTGGTTAACCAAAACACATAAATGTAATTAAAGACGGGTAATTCAGAATACACAGCTATCCTGTTAACAATTTGTTTGTGTTATTACCTCGTGTTAAACTTCATACTCAAGGACATTTCACTTATATCTTCTTGTTTGGTATAAAACAATCCCATAATCATTTTCACAATGATACATGTATACACAGTTTAAGTTAGAGACAGCTCAGACGTGTAACTTGAAGAGGCAGATTTATAAAAATGGTTCAAACGACAGGTACAACTTCTGAATCTTAACATGGGAAAGATTAGAAAAGGTAAATTTTTTCTATCAAAATATGGGTTTAGGACAGACAGATTTGTAATGCTAGCTACAACACTGTATGTATATATGTGATTGAAATACTTTTCCTGGTTAGGTTTTGTTAATTTTCCACTTCATTTATTCCATGATTTACAGTAATTGAATAGCGTCTTCTCTATCCAGGTAATAGAAAGTTGAGAATCGCCTAAGGCCCTTAATGAACATCTCTCAGGTAAGTTGTATTGTTAGCAAATACCTACCAGAGGGTCTATTTTTATCTTCCCTTAAAACCACAATTAGGTTAAATGAAACACAGGTATCACAGCATTTATCCTTCCCATATATTTAGGACAATTTGTAACAGTATTCTTCATTAATTTGAGATAACAATCTGGTCAAAATTAATGGTTTGACTGAATAGACTGTTACAAAATACTTAAGGAAATTTCTCTTATTTGGTGGTGTGCCAACCCGAATTTTTGAAAGAAACAACCATTGACATTAAAGACAACCAACAGAGACACAACTTCCAAAAGCTCACTTATGACATAATACATGGTGCCTACACAAAGGGGTCTAATAAACTGTGCTAGACCCTACGACAGATAGGCTGCATACTGTCCCTTACCTGTAAGAGCACCAGCTCTCTGGCTAAGGGCAGTTTGTTTGAAGAGTAGCATGTCAATCATTGTTATAATACACCGCTGTTATATATAACGGTGAAATACCCTCAACCATGGCATAAAACACCAATCACTGTAAAAGCACCAGGCCAGCAGGAAGCTCTCGCTAGCCTCCACTATAGATACAGGTAGTATGTTCAAATCACATTCAATTACTTATGATAATTTACTAAAAAGTGTAGGAACATGAACTTTCCAAGAGCAAACATTTCAGATTTTAGGATAAAGTAAGCTTTCTTTAAGTTATATTGCTTAAATGTCCTAAAGTAAAAAAAAAAAATTCTCATCTGACAAAGTATGTTTTAAAACAATGTTTTCAACAACTGAAATCTTTTCTGGTTTTAGATAAGTTTATTTAACAAAAAAAAGAAGCGAAAAATATAATGAATTAGATTCTAAAGTTGTGTGAGGAGGTTTTTACAGTTGGGAATATATGATTACATGTACAAAAAGTCTTTAAAACCCAAATTAAACACTATTCAGTCAATTAAACTGATTACATCATACTTAAAGAAAAGAAAACAAAAACACTTAACATTAAATAATGGAAGATACATATACTTTAATTATCAATGTGGAGGAAAAACAATTTTATCTATTAATAACGATTACTGTCCTTGCTAACCAGACGGGAGTTTGTTCCAGCTAGAAGGAAAATAAAATCTTCTTTCTCTAGCATAAAAATACAATGGATAACTGAATTTTAACTAATCACCCCATGCAGAATAGAGAAATGGAAGAGGAACTCACCAAAAGACCACACCAATGATCAGCAGATACAACATGGACAACTTGAGCGCATGATAGAGATATAATACATTGTATAATTTTTTAGACGCTGAAATACTGAGTCCAGATAAAGTTAGCGATTTTAAAATTATATCGATTAAATGTCCACAAGTATTAATCTGCTTTAATCAGAGAAAAATGTTTTGAAAGCATGTTGAAATGTAATCAATCAATCTTAAATCAATTTAAGAAAGTAACAAATTTAACAAATTTGATTGGTAAGAAGCTTGATGATGTAGGTGTATGGAGAAAGTCTTTATCAATGGTGATATCAACAGGTGCTTTTTTAAACCAGACTGGCATTATGGTCTCAGGTGATATATTTAAGTTGTTCAGAACATTTGGAGACTGACCTCTAAACATGGAATCTTTTCATCCGATAAAGAAATGACATTGTAACTGGCCCCACAAATGTTTTCCCATACTGATATAACTAAAGAACCTATTTTCAGTCCTATACACTTCATGTGGCTGTGACAAATCATATACAGATACTTTTATAATTTACTCACATATCAAACAAATAAAGGAATCTACAAAATTTCCCATAGCTTGTCCGTCTGTAAACTAACACTTCTCATATAATGTTTAAAAGAACTATGTGAAAAATGTCTGCTCTTGTAACAAATGTAACAATTTGATACTAAGGAACATATACCATGGGAAATAAGCTCTAGACACAGTCAGTGTGATAATATATAGCTAAATATTCTAAAAAAAATGTTATAAATAAATCAATAAAATATGCTTTGGAGACATATAATACAAGAAATCCAATACTAGTATGAGAAAAAAATAACAAATTAAATACAGAAAAGTTTATAGTTTTTTTTATTTGCATTAATATTTGAATTAATTCCAACTACATTCATAAAACCTGAGACAACAATTCAAATCTTGGAAGTAGCAAGGAAATTTTTTCTTTACAATAGAAAAAAAAAATTGTGTGATAATTCGAAAAATGTACCCAGTTACCTGAAATAAATTTATCTGAAAGACATTGTGAAAAAGTGTGCTTCTGTGATCTAAAAAAATCACATCTATTCGTTTCAAACCTATTTTACCAGTAGCAATACCTGGTTTTCTTAAAGCTAAAGTTTTGAAGAATTTTTTTTTTTCTGAACAGGTATTCATGTTCTATTTGAGTTAGATTAAAATTGTGTTATGTTGACAGCATCAAGAAATATACAACGGTTTTTATTTGTTTTTTTTATTATAAATCAGAGAGATATTTAGGAGTATTACATACATTTACTTATATAGTTTATCATAATACATGTATTACCAGTTTATAAGGCTTATTTATTGCCTCTCCACATGTTATTAGTATATTTCACCAGACAAAATGTTTGAAATAAGCTGGCAGCTTATTTATTCAAGCACTGGAAATACCACTTACTTTACAATAAATGGTACTTTCATTATTCTGTCTTTGGTGTGATACATTTATGTTTAATGCTCGATTTTCAAACAGCTCCAATAAATAAATGTACCTATAATCATAATGTTGCTATCTAGACTCAAATCCAGCTCTTTGGGAAAAGAAGAAGTTTCCCTTGTATGCAGGTGAATTTATTTGCATATCAGAATCTTATCCTGTATCAAAGATCCTTTCCCTGTAAGGTAGAGAACCCAAGACAGTGTCTTTTTAGTCAGGATTGGATATCTGCCTGTCAAAAACTACTATTTTAAAGAATTTTTCCTGTCAAAATTGTCCATTTTTCTATCTAACCCATGTAAAATTCAGAATTTCTACTGTCATTTTTACCATTTTAAAAAATCTGGCTGTTGCAAATGACAGGTGGGCGTTCAGCAAATACTAGAACCCCAGGCCTTGTGATTTAAGTTGTGCGGTCCAATGCTTCAACACGTATCACACAGACACCTCAAATCAAAAGGCTTGAACCTCCATAAATAACAAAACCTTCTCCTAAATATCATCCTGAAATGAAGAATTTTTATGAAAAATAAATATATTGGTTTGATGTTAGCATCCAGCTCAAGGGTATTTTAGTGAGTCAGGAACTAAACGAATCACTGCACAAAAGGCTGGGAAATCTTGAAAGGAACACCAATCCATTGAGTATAAAATGGATGTTTTTTACAATGGCACAATTAAAAGCCAGACAGAGACATTAAGGCCATAACAGAAGAGCTTAAACTGTTGAGCAAACCGTCTGAGAGAGCCTTAATGACTGTAAATAAACACAAAGCATTAGATCATTCATGGAAAACAATGAGTTAGTTTCCCAATTACAGTTCCAGTGTTTTATCTGACAATGGCATCAACAAGTCGCCCATATTGGCATTGCATGGTTCTATTACAGATACAATCTGGCACCAGTAGTCCTTATCAAATAGAATGACAGACACAAATCGAACTATCACAAAAATGGTTTATGGCCCAAAGAAAAAAAAAAGCACCCCAAAATATAAATCGATTTTCTGTTCCTGTTGTTTTAAAGGATTTGGCTACTATTGCAAATATGGATACCTTTTTGACAAAGAAACCAGTCATGTGACTACACTGGAAGGTATTCAAAAATGGATCATCCTTACACAGCATTAACAATAAAACCCCATAGTTCCTCAATAGTTTGTACATTTGATTGACTGCATCATTTCTACCAGGTCTGTAATAAACATTCATAGAGCAGCCCTTCATGAGCAAGGTCAAATGAAGGTCAAATATTAGGTGGATATTGTAGGATAAAATCCTTTTTCTGGGGCAATATAACTTCCAGCATAACAGGCTGAATGATACTAAAGTGGCACAAATCCAGACAAGGAGCTCATAAAGAGGAAGATTTATGTTATAACATGGAGACAATTCTACCATAAAGTGAAATGAAAGGTTAAAGCTTTCACAACCACAACAACATTTTATCATTGAACTAGGCATAAACCTCCTGACAAATGTGATATCATAATAAAAACTTCAGCCTCCATTTGTATTAAAAACATTTTTGAATTTAGTTTCCAGATTGATGACACGAGGTGTCAAGTTATTTTCAGTGATGTCTTAAATGGCTTTACCATGTCCTTCAATAAAAAGTTTCTATCAATTTCCAAGAAACTGATTGGTAAGTTGGTAAATGTCTTATTGATTTAAGCTAGAGTAGGTTTCAACTGTGTCTGTCCTATTTACAGGTCAACACTAGAAAATAAACAAAACAACTATAATTATCTTACAAGGACAAAAAACAAGACAATTTCAATTTCTGACTTATTCTCAAAGCAACCTTTCAATGTGTCCACTCTCATTTTATTCTTGATATATTAAATAGTTAAGAAGATTGCAGTAAAAGCAAAGTTTTCAGTGTTATTGACATTTAGGATTGTTTTTTGGTAAGAACTAGGATTCCTGCAAGGAAACGGTTTATAGGACAGATTTGGCTGGTTGTGTCCATGGGTGTGTACATTGTCCTTAAAGTTACTTCACTCAAAACAGTAGCAGGTGTTTGAGTAGCAATTGAATAAGATTTCATGTGAGCTGTTCTAGCAATGGTGAAGTAAAATCCATCCCGAAGCTATTATCTATTTAGCCTCAATTTCTTTAAAAAAAGTGTGTAAATGATGGAATTATAAGCAGAACATCCGGATATATTTGTGCTACCTAATCATTTTCTAGAAACCACTGAATCTGTAGGCTACTTGGAGCTGCATGCTATAAGTGACATTCCTGGACTTGAGGGAATCAGACCAGTATTAATGGGGCTAATAGCTTGACATTTAAATCCTGATAATATCACAGGGTCATATTATCCAATTTCATTCTACCACAAGGGAATTTACACTTTTATATAGCACTGGTTTAAAATTTTCAGTGGCAAATACTTCAACTGCTTCTGTGCTCAGAGATTTCTGATTAAAATATCGCATAAAATATTTAATCTGCTTAATTTACACTCTTGACATCTGTCAAAATGTTCATAAAAAGGAAATTACACTTTTTTGTACGGTTGATTATGTTTTTATTTTACATAATCAGATTTTATTTTTATGAATAATGTTTGAACAAAAAAAAGCGTTTTCCACTTTCAACAAGTAAATCACATGTTGGTCATCAAAAGTTGAGATTTTTTACACATACTGTGGAAATGAAATATGGGGATTAAAACACATATTATTATTCCCTTTTAAAGGAAAACCATACCATTAGTAGTATTCAAACAGTAGTATTAATTTTATTCCTTCAAATTCCATTCAAATTCCATTTGTCAGTTATATCATACTAATGATGATACTCACTATACTTAAAAAGAAACAATGAAAATAAAAAAATTAAAAAAAATCGCTCAAAATGGAGAAAATATCTTGAAGCTTATAAACCAATGGAACTGTGAGAATCTGTTAAATCGTTTATTATCAGGTGAATTGGTTCATTCATATATGTATGTTGATCACGAAAAGCACATTTTACAAATTTTACGAGGCAGCCATAGTAAACTTTTGCTTGAAACAATTCATTGTAAAATTCATTATAAGTTACAGAGACAGATGTAGAAAAGAAGAGAATTTAACTTCACATTTCTGGATCATTGTTGAATGAAAGGATTGGAGCTAAAAGCAACACAAAAAGTGAAATTGCACCCAACAAAAAATATTTTGATCGAGTTACACAGCACATGGCATTGCATTCTTTACACATGTTTTTATTCTAAGACCACCCGCTTTATTGAGCAGATGTCTTGGGTCAAACAGATATCCCGCCATACACTTCTAGTACCTGGTTAGTATTCTAAAATAAACCCACAAGAAGGAACAATCACTTGGTATAACCAAAACAAAAATTCAACAATATTATTGCGACTCAGGAATTTTTTTATCACATACATGTAGATATAAATCCCATCAAAAGGTTGTATATGAAAGAGTTCTGTATGTTAATGTATTTTAATTTTATCTTTCATGAAAAATCAAACATATAATGCTTTATAAGTGTATACGATATATCCAAGGATATTTCACACAGGATTATTCACATCTTAATCTGCCTTACACTCATCTAAATACAATGGAAAACAGAGAATGTCAGAGCCACATCCTGTGTCTCCCTCATATATTTGAGGTCCAAAGAGGCTGTGAAACCTGTGGGTGGTGTATCACAGGAGGATCAGTGGGCCATCAAGTTAACCACAACAGTGAGCCTAATTTCAATTGTACCATTATAGCTTAACATAATTAACCTTAGTTAAAAAGACTCCTATATCCACAAGCTTTACATTGAGGACCAAATTCCGTTTTTGTGTCCAAAGTGTCTGTGCTTCACTATTATTTCACAGTCAGTCCGGTTAAGTCTAGACACAAAGTGTTTTCTAAATCTTCCCAATTTGATAGAAAATTTATAAAAAGGGACTTATAATAATGAGTCATAATCTGTCGTGCCTTACTAATGACCAAATAAAGTTTATGTTCTAAGAGCAAATTGTGATAAGATGAATAGTTCCCGGTGGGTCTCCCTACCATTTCCTGGGCAACCCTCACCCAGGTGGTACATATTAGACACAAGGTGAAGCTTCAGTCTTACTAATGACTGTGATATCCCTAATGCTCAGTTCATTTTTTTTTCTAGCAGGCTGGCGCCATTGCCCTCTTCAGGTACTAATTAGCCACAGGTAAGGCACCAAGATAATCATCTGGGCAGATGAGAGGTCGTAAATAAAACCAGGTGTTTCACATAAGAAACTGCCAATGAAAAATACTAAAAGAGTTGACCTAATTTATTGGTTTCATTGGACAGTCTATTAGTATAGGAGCAAAAAATCTGGTTTATTGGTTTAGTGGGACAGTCTATTAGTATAGGAGCATAAAATCTGGTTTATTGGTTCAATGGGACAGTCTATTAGTATAGGAGCATAAAATCTGGTTAATTCATTTCATGGGACAGTATATTAGTATAGGAGCATACAATCTGGTTTATTGGTTTAATGGGACAGTCTATTAGTATAGGAGCATAAAATCTGGTTTATTGGTTTAATGGGACAGTCTATTAGTATAGGAGCATAAAATCTGGTTTATTGGTTTAGTGGGACAGTCTATTAGTATATGAGCATTGCATCAGGTTTAATGATACAGTCTTTTAGTTTAGGAGCATAAAATCTGGTTTATTGGTTTCATGGGACAGTCTATGAGCATAGAAGCATCAAATCTGGTTTATTGGTTTCATGGGACAGTCTATGAGCATAGGAGCATAAGATATGGTTTATTGGTTTCATGGTACACCATTAGTATAGGGGCATAAAATCTGGTTTATTGGTTTCATGGGACAGTCTATTAGTATAGGAGCATAAAATCTGGTTTATTGGTTTCATGATAGTCTTTTAGTATAAGAGACTGGTTTATTGGTTTCATGTGACAGTCTTTTAGTATAGGAGCATAAAATCTGGTTTATTGGTTTAATGCTACAGTCTATTCGTATAGCAGCAACAAATCTGGTTTATTAGTTTAATGGGACAGTCTATTAGTATAGGAGCAAAAAATCTGGTTAATTGGTTAAATGGGATAGGCTATTAGTATAGAAGCAAAAAATCTGCTTTATTGGTTTAATGGGACAGTCTATTAGTTTAGGAGCATAAAATGGTTTCAGGGGACAATCAAGTAAGCCTATTATCATAGGAGCAATGTTCAAAAGATGAAAGAACAATTTAAACACAAATTTTTAGGAGTATTAATTTCTCATCCACATACCAAACAGAATTATCTGACCACAGAAATGTCTGCATCAGGAGACGTCCAGTCCAGTGTGAGTTTACCCTGACTAATCTGCAACACCCTGTTCTCTAAATCCCACTCAGACTGGCTTAATCATTTCACACCTTGTCGATAAACGTTCAGAAACAGCCTTAGATAATGTTCTTACTTAAAAGCTGTCTCACAACGATTTGTGAACAGCACAAAGTGTAACCAGAAATTTAACCATAGGTAATGGAGAAAAAAATAGGAAAACATTATGCAAAAACATCTTTAGATAGTTAACGATATGGAAGCTAGGGCTGATATCAACAAAAATTATTTCTGCATGCAAAGCTCTTATTTGTATCATAGATTTCATGTTAATACAGCAAATGTTTTCAAGTAATAAAATTAGTCATGCTCACATACTGGTATCTAAATATTGCTTGGCTGCAATATAACATAGTTGTTTTATCTCAATTTGCTCATAAAATAATGTTTATTTCAGAAAAGAGTGTAATATTCCAACACAATATTCCATACAACTGCCTAATGTGATACCATAACCCAGTAAAGTTTGTTTGTTTGATTGGTGTTTAATGTCGTACTCAAGGGTATTTCACTTATATGATGATGGACACAAATACAGGACATCACAAACAAATCTGCTTCCTGTTACCATTTAGCTCTGTGAACACCAAGGCAACAGAAAGCAACCTCTGTTCTCGCCTCTTACAACCGACTGAGGAAGCTGAGGGAGTTTTCTGCAAAGCCCCCTCTAAAATGAGCTTTAATTCAACATTAATAACTATCATGATTATCTTTTGTGAAACAGCAATACAGGGGCTGGTTGCTCCAAGTGCAATTCAATTTAATCCGCTATTACAAGACATCATGCCATGTTGAAGGTCTACCTCTAATCCTAGATTAGTGATTTAATACTGGTATAAGTGCTAATACTGGTTTTATTTTTAAGCAACCTGGCCCAGGTGTATAAATACCTGCACTTATTGTGACAAAATTAAATATTGTGTTGTATAATGAGAGTAATTTAAAGAAATGATGCAACTGTTGAGGGCAAAACCGTTTTAATTGGCATTTCAGTTATAAGCAGACCATATATTTTTCAACAACATTTCTCGAAAACCATTCATGCTAGAAGCTTAACATTTGCCCCATTTTTAAGAGCAGAATGCGATCCAGTAAACAATGCCTCATTTCTTTAAAGTTTGTCCTAGATTTTTACTGAATCATTGGATTTTCACCACATTACATATTTGTAATCCTGAGTATTCAGGCTTTCAAAAAATAGATACATATATATGGTACAGATGTTCACAACAGGTGTTCTGAAAATCGACCTAGGGGTCCAACAAGACCTTAAGCACCCAAATGAAATGCAAATAAGGCTTAATGAGATACTATGGAACAGTTCCAAATTCACATTTCTAAGCCCCATATCACAAAGGTCATGCAAAACAAAGTCTTGAAATATTATTAAAATGTACTTCTTTGAAACACCATCTAAGTCTAATTCCAGAACTGGTTTAGAATATTTGTTGCAAATATTACACATTTTCAAAAATAAAATCAGAAAAAACTATTAGATCTATAGAACAAAAACAAATTTCAATCTAATAATTCCTGTAAGTTGCATAAAATGTTTAAGTTTCTTTAAATGACAAGATGAAAATAGGGTTGAAATTTAACATACATGTATTGACGAGCAGTTTACAAATATAGTCTTCAGTATTTTTGTGATTTTTTGCCATCAAGTAAGAGTAAAACAAAACATTACGCTGTATGGTTGGTTATTTGATGACAAAATCAGATACATCAAGCCTTCATACAAAAATATGCATTATAATGTAGATGCGAATTGATTGATTGATTGGTGTTTAATGCCACATTCAGCAGTATTTCAGCTAGGCTGCGGCGTTATGTTTTTTTTAACAGTAATACAGTGCAGTATGCTACTCTGATTCCATATTGACTGACTTTGAAGCCAAATAAATTCAATACAAAGCATTTTTTAATAACAATATGGTGAAAACTTTCCACTTTACGTTTTAATTCTACAAATGAAAAATGTAAAAAAAAAAAGCATCCGTTCGTAAACAGCTAATCAATGACTTTAATTTTAACAAAATCTCATTTTGTGTGGTCTTGTTCTTTAACAACTGATTACCTTTTAGTTAATTTGCATTTAAGGTATTCAGTTTTTCCAAAATGTCCACCTTACATAATTTCGGTATAAATGACTAACCCTTTGTAGCAAAATTACAAACATCATTGAAAACCAGTTTGGAATGTGGCTTATATGGTGTATCAACAGAACTATACTTCATTTTAGTGCTAGTATTCACTTTAAACACAAATTTAACCTTAAATCAATTGGAACTACCATGGCGACATATTTCTAATATTGCAGATGTAATTTTACAACTGATAAGCCTACAATTGCTTTGTTTCATCAGGCCTTGAAATTAAAATATGAGAGTGGCCATATGTGTGAACGAAAGCAGCAGAATATATGTTGTAACAGGTGTACCATTTTGTTATATTTGGTCAGTAGTTAAACAGCACAGGTTCTACTCAACATTCCAATCAAAGTCACTCAAAGCATTCAGAAAGGTTAAGACCTTCTTTCCAACTCCATTTTTCCTCCCTTTTGATCTGCTCCCACATGCAGGATTCAGCTTCACCAAACACCTTTGATAAATGATAGGGACACATTAAAACCGACATTGGTTGAAGTTTATATCTGGTCTAAAACAAGGAAATAAAATACAAATAAACCAGTTAAACTTTGTAGGCTACTATTGACTATATCAATAATAGGAAAGTCAATGCTGAGGTCTCAAGTTGAATAAATCCACTAAAAGGTGGTCATCCCCTTCAAGGTCAGAATGTGTTAATTTTTATTTGTTAATAAGAAAATTCACATTTTTACCGTGCATTTAATGACAAAATAATACAAACAAGAGATCCATGAATGGATCTTGACGCCCACACTGTTAAGATAGTTTGAAGAGAAGGGTCTAAGAGGGGACA
>JARFOD010148664.1:0-10112 GCA_031763545.1 Mopalia muscosa | reverse complement strand
TGTAAGTACAATGGACAAGTGTATCAATCTGGACAGAGTTTCCCGGCTATTGATGGCTGTAACACATGTACCTGTTCAGAGACCGGATCTGTTGGGTGCACCAAAATTTACTGTGGTGAGTCACAAATAAAAATAAAAATGTGTTAGTCGTGGAGACGGTGTACAAATTTGATGACGTCACCGGCAGCCTTTATACACATAAACAATATAGGATACAATTTGTAATTTCATTTTGCCTTACATTTTAATACGTTCAACTTCTATTTGTCTCTAATTTGTATTTTCTTTTAGTAACTTGTAGCTACAATGGTCAGTTGTATAGGCCTGGACAAAGTTATCCCGCTACTGACGGCTGTAACACATGTACCCCAATCAAACAAACACTATTAAATGCTACAATTTGTCATTTCATTTGTTCTGTCTGTATTGTAGTACACTAGAGTACTATTTTGAACATTTCTAGTGAGTTCCTAGCGGGTGGTTGAAGGGATTTTCTTGTTGCTCGGGTTCTTTCAAAACGAAAGAAGAACAGGAAGCCGATATGTTTATGCTGTCGTTGTGTTCTCCTGTATTTGTCCTGTAGTGATTTTGATTGTTTTCAGTGGTGTCGGGGTGGTTTCCTTCACCCATCGGGCTTGTATGTACACCGTCATGTGAATGAAATGACCTTAAGTTTGGCATTGAACCCCAATCAAACAAACAATATAAGTTGCTACAATTTGTAATTTCATTTTGCCTAACATTTTAATACATTCAACAACAATTTCAATTTGTGTTTTGTGTCTAATTTGTATTTTCTTTAGCGACCTGTAAGTACAATGGACAAGTGTATCAATCTGGACAGAGTTTCCCGGCTATTGATGGCTGTAACACATGTACCTGTTCGGACACCGGATCTGTTGGGTGCACCAAAATTTACTGTCGTGAGTCACAAATAAAAATAAAAATGTGTTAGTCGTGGAGACGGTGTACAAATTTGATTACGTCACCGGCAGCCTTTAAACAACCAAACAATATAGGATACAATTTGTAATTTCATTTTGCCTTACATTTGAATACGTTCAACTACTATTTGTCTCTAATTTGTATTTTCTTTAGTAACTGGTAGCTGCAAGGGTCAGATGTATATGCCTGAACAAAGTTTTCCCGCTACTGACGGCTGTAACACATGTACCCCAATTAAACAAACATTATTAAATGCTACAATTTGTCATTTCATTTGTTCTGTCTGTATTGTAGTACACTAAAGTACTATTTTGAACATTTCTAGTGAGTTCCTAGCGCGTGGTTGTAGGGATTTTCTTGTTGCTCGGGTTCTTTCAAAGCGAAAGAAGAACAGGAAGCCGATATGTTTATGCTGTCGTTGTGTTCTCCTGTATTTGTCCTGTAATGATTTTGATTGTTTTCAGTGGTGTCGGAGTGGTTTCCTTCACCCATTGGGCTTGTATATACACCATCATGTGAGTGAAATGGCCTTAGGTATGGCGTTGAACCCCCAATCAACAAGCAATATAAGTTGCTTCAATTTGTATTTTCTTTAGCAACCTGTTACTACAATGGACAAGTGTATCAGTCTGGACAAAGTTTTCCCGCTACAGATGGCTGTAACACTTGTACATGTACAGATACCGGAGCTGTTGGTTGCACCAAAATTTACTGTAGTAAGTCACAAATAACAATCTGTAAATATTTTAGAAAATAAAATGTGTAAGTTGGCAAACGGTGTACAAATTTGACGACCGCAGCGAAAGCCTTTATTTTTATATCGACAACCTTTAATTTTACAAGTAGCTTTCGGTTGGATGGAGGGAGCTTCTTGTTGCTCTTGTTTTTTCTAAGCGAAAGAAAAACAGGAAGCTGATATTTTTGTGATGTCTCTGTGTTGTCTTGTATTTTTCCTGTAGTGTTTTTTTAAAAATAGTTATCAGTGGTCCTGGGGGCTTTCCTTCAGCCATAGGGTTTGCACACTGTCATGTTAGTGAAATGGACTTAAGTATGGCGTTGAACCCGAATCAAACAAACACTATAAAATGCTACAATTTGTCATTTCATTGTTTCCATATTGTAACACACTAAAGTACTATTTGTCTCTGATTTACATTTACTTTAGCAACCTGTAGCTACAATGGACAAGTGTATCAGCCCGGACAAAGTTTTCCCGCTAATGACGGCTGTAACACATGTACATGTTCGGATAACGGATCTGTTGGGTGCACCGAAATTTACTGCAGTAAGTAACAAATAACAATAGGTCAATATTTTAGAAAATAATAATATATTAGTCGGTGAGACTGTGTACAAGTTTCATGATCACAGCGGCAGCCTTTATTTTTATAATTTGGCCGTAACATTGTAATAGAAATTTAAACTGAAACAGCATCTACGTGTTCAATGAGGGACTTCTTCCAATTGGTCATTTTCTCCTTCAACATCAACAATCTGCTTTCTATTTCCCGATAGTTTCTTCTCCTGGTAGGTGTTGTGCCTTCAGCTTCTAGCTGTAGTTGTCGAACCGCATTGCTTGTTCAGTTTGTAAGACATAGACACAGTTGAAGATGTTTAGTTGGATTTTCTTCACAAAACGGATCAACTTACCCTGCCATCCTTCTAAATAGTTTGTCTCTTTGGTCACTTCAGTATTGAAATGATTCCACCGAAATTACCATCTACCCATGTTTCGGTCACATACTCATCAAAATGTGTGATTGTCTCTGGGGCTATGAGAGGGCCTCAATCTATACATCTTTTACAATATCTAGTGGTATCAGGGGTAGTGCGGCTGTACGACGAACAGCTCGATAGATCTCTTTATCATTATGCCATTATGTCTGGTAAGCTTGTCAGGGCTGTATCTTGCTTATTATTTTACTTAGGCTTTTGAAACTTGCGAACTGGTTAGTTCTATATACGCAGATATGTGAGTTTTCGTATGTACATGTCTACATTTGTCCGTATGTCCGGTAAGTTTGTCCGGGCTGTATCTTGTTTACTTTTTTACTATAACTTTTGAAATTTGTATAGTGCATGCTTCTATGTAGCAGATGTGCAACGTAGAACAAAAAATCTCGGATTAGGCAAATTTCCCTATAAATTTAGCAAATTGCCTCCCTATGTCCAGGAAGTTTGTCCGGACTGTAACTTTGTTACTATTTCACTTAGGCTTTTTAAACTTGTATAGTGCATACTTCTAGATACGCATTTTGTGCAACACAGGAAGAAACTTAAGGAAATATGCAAATTTCCCCCACAAATTATGTTAACTGTCTCTGTGTGACTGGTTAACTTGCCCGGGCTGTATCTTGGTTACTATTTTACTTAGGTTTTAGAAATTTGCATACTGCATTCATCTTTATAGGCATATGTGCACGTGCCCGTGTATGCATATGTACGTGGGCCCGTATGTCAGGTAAGCTTGTCCGTACTGTATCTTTTTTACTTTTTCACCATAGCTATTTAAATTTGCATAGTGTGCAGTCTTATATATACGCAGATGTGCAACGTAAAATTAAAATAAGGCAATTATGCAAATTTTCTCATAAAGTATGTTAACTATCTCTGTATGACCGGTAAACTTGTCCGGGCTGATATTGGTTACTATTTCAATAAGGCTTTTGAAACTTGCATAGTACATTCTTCTATATATGTGCAACGTAGAAAAAGTGTACAGTACATCAAAACAACTGGCCTAATGAGTTGAGCACACAGTGTGTTCCAACTGAGCACACAGAGACACACCCTCATATGGTTTATTGTATAGTTTAGGCAAAACAAAGTCCTCTGGGATGCTGCAGAGGCTTGTATTGTGGCAGGAACAAAATGAAGCTACCACACATTGTGTTTAGGCTGAACACATGGTTTGTTCAGAATGGGGAGTGCCAGGGTGCGGGGCTTCTTGTCTAGCAATCTCTGTTAGCTCCTGATTTGTTCTGGTATGTGGTTGTCAGTCCCAAAACTCTGTACTTTCCTCCAAATACACTGGCCGTACTGAAAAAAAAAATCAAAACACCCCTTCAGGTTAACATGTTAGCAAATATATGAAGCAGCTTTGGGGGCAGCGGTTTCAAATAACGTTTCTCGCGTTTGTTTGGAAGTAGTGCAAACATCAAGGGAAACATCTACCCTTCGACAAAACTATGAAAAGTATAGATTTGTTTGAAGAATTGAGGCGACAAATAAAACGAATCTATCCGAAATAGGTTTCTTTCTGACCTGTGTCATTATTTGTGGGTACCAGTACTGGTTGAGAATGAGTGAATGGACAGAGGGCATATAACCATATCTCGGTTGTTACATCTTTCGGTGGTGTAAATCCACCAAGTAATAAGTCAGTGCGACGGTGTGCGAATTCGTAATTTCCTTTTTCTTCTACATTGTTATATCACAAACTACTATTTTTCTCTGTTTTGTATTTTCTTCAGTAACCTGTAGCTACAATGGTAAGTTCTATAAGCCTGGGCAAAGGTTTCCCGCTACAGACGGCTGTAACACGTGTGCATGTTCGAATACCGGATCTGTTCGGTGCACCGAAATTTACTGCGGTAAGTTACAAATAACAAAGGAGTGATATTTGAGAAAAATTATAATGTGTAAGTCAGTGTTCAAATTTGATGACCACGGAGCCAGCCTATAAATTGATACAATTTGTTACATCCTTTTTTAAACTAAGTTGTAATAAATTAAACTACTATATTTCTCTGTTTTGTTTTTTCTTCAGTAACCTAAAATTACGATGGTCAGCTGTATACACCTGGACAAAGTTTCCCTGCTACTGACGGATGTAACAAATGCACATGTTTCAACAGAGGAGCTGTCCGGTGCACGAAATTTGCCTGCTAAATGTCATAAATGAAAAAACATAGTATTTTAGACAAAATTATATTTCATAAAACGTGACAAATATTCCTTTAATGTGCTGATATTAAACATCTTAGAATGTCGCGTCTACTTGTGTCTTGATGTTTTTTTGTTATTTGCTTCCTCAAACCTGCTTTTGGATTTTTAATTTTTTATTATTATTATTTTTCTTTGCTTTGTTGTTTACGAGCGCTGTCAATGCTGTTGAAGATACAATAATTAATAAGTATTTGAAAGCATATTTTTTATTATTATTGTGTTTCTTTGTTATTTACGAGTGCTGTTAATGCTATTGAAGATACTATAATTAATAAGTATTTGAAAGTAATGGACAAAGTAACTTTTAATGCCTAATAATGGCGCACATCATTCAATCGAATGGAGTCGCCAGAAGGCAATTAACTTACTTTTATACATCCTCTCACATTTACGGTATTAGTACAAGTCCCGTATAACCACCAACCACGTGTTCTCTTTATTGGTTTGTCAGAGGCAGATCCAAGTTAGGTACTACATGGTTCGGTAAAACTAGCAATCCTCACTATAACGAAAATATCACTTCTAAAGTCAATTTACATGAACTCAAAGACAATGAGCCGGATATGTGCTTTTAAAATCATCTATCTTAGTATACCATTTATAGTTGAGATCGAAATTTTTCATGGCTATAAAAAAAATTGCAAAATATTTCATTGAATTTTCATCTTCCAATCAATATGAAAATCAAGAATGAACCTCGGACAAAATAAGTACTATATCAAAAATAGGGAAAAAGCAGGCCTGCTCATGGCCTTTGTTTTTTTTAAATTTTTTTTATTTCGTTCAATGAGTACAGGACCCCAAGCATTATTTTGACAAAGTTTGTAATAAAAAATCTAAAAGATGACTTAAGTACTTCATATAATCATTTCAGAGCCATGCTAAAACTTTTGACTTTTGGTTTTCTCAAACGTCGTTTTTGGATATAGGCGGATGTGGCTTTAAGCACTAGAAGAAGAGCTACCAAATTGAAATGAATAAGGTACCAACCCACCCAGTCAAGAATTTGGTGTCGGTGATCTTACCGTGCAATCTTTATTACAGTGGAAAATAAATCGAAATTTTTATTACAAATATTTAATTTTGAGCTTTTCGTTTTCCAGTAAGCGAGGTGTTTGACATTCTTAGGATTTAGAATTTTCAGATAAAAGAAGTATCCATTTGGAGTGTGTGTGTGGGGGTGGGTGGCATACTTTGAGGCGAAGCATTAATCATAAAGTAAATGTTATCTGTGTGGTGGAAGTCCCTTTTTTCAATGCACTTTTCAAAAACTTTAGATTATTGCCCATTCCACCTCGATACGGAAACTTCCTTATGTATTGCAAACGGCTGATTGTAGAGTCATCAAATTTGTTGGTTTTTGGAGCAGATACTGTGTGCTTTGAAATAGCGTCTTTTATGTTTTAATTTCCAAGATGATGATCTCTTTTTTATTTCAAGGGCTATGCTACTTTAAAGTAGAGTTTATTTGGTGTTATATTCATGAACTTCAAGACTAGAAAACCAAAAATACAATATTTTTCTTTTCGTATTACTTCAATTCGTTTCAAAATTTCAAGTCTTCGTCAAATTTATATAGATATCATCATGAGTAGCCAAACCTATTTGTAAACATAATCTATCGGTTTAAATTCCCGTCACAATTAGCTTAGAAAGTTATTTTCCTCAAAATTACCCAGGGTGACTAGCAAGGCTTCAAAGAGCAAGAATTCTTTGAATATGTCAAATTCAATACAGTTCACGCTCTCATATCAATACATCATCATTTCATATTTGGGTATTCATAATTATTTTGTGTAAACAACCAAAAACAAACATATGGTCGGTCCTACACGATGACAGTAACCCTGGGCTTATTATAGACGGAGGGGTACAAACTTGGTCAATATGGGCATTTGCCACAGAATGTATGCTAAGCAGAGATTCTCGGCGTTGATATATCGATAAGTGGAGCATCATTAAATCTAAACAATCGGAAGTTCACAATGCGGACGAAAATTAAAGAGAGGATGTAAATCGGGCAACTGTCTGCATTCGCGTTTCAATAATAACAACCTCATTGCTCTCTCCTAGTTTAACGAAAAACTGACAATTCCCCGAAACATTAACAGCAATTGTGATTGCTGCACATATTTCTCTCGCCTCAAAATATTTTCTTCCTGCAATCTTCTCTAAAATACCGGATTGGTGATATTTTTAATCATGAGCCAGTGTCAAAAATTTAGTATTTTTAACCTGTACAGGGAACATTTGTTTGTACATAAATCATCGAAATTAAGCCATTTCCGAGGATTCGCTTACAATAACATAAATCATAGAAATTAACCTGTTCCGAGGTCTTGCTTACAAGAACAATAATCCTAGAAATTAAGCTGTGTAGAGGATTCGCTTCCAAAAACATAAATCAGAGAAATTAAGCTGTTTGGAGGATTCGCTTACAAGAACATCAACCATAGAAATAGGGTTGTCTGGAGGATTCGCTTACAAGAACCTATCGATACATCTCAAAGAAAGTGACAGGGAGCATCGTGTGTATCAACTCCGTATGTATCTAATAATCATTTTCCCACTAAACATACGGAACTATCTGGTAGCGCAAAAAAACCCTTTCCAGGATACAATTTAGAAAAACAAATAGTCACAGCTTAATTTCAATCTTGTTTAGATTTCCAAGGTCAGAAATCAAGGTCGGTTACTCCCGCTTCGACCCCTTGGAATGGATGGAGGTAGGCATCGGGCCTCCTCCCTCTATGGTGATAAGCCAACCACCATCACCACTGCCTCATAAAAAAACCTCCTGATGACGACTATCTGCGGCAGGTCGACACCAAGCATATTCACCCATCCAAACCAGAACAGTGTATCGGACTAACTTCTGAATCAGCTTTCTCAAAATATTATTAACATGACTACGATAACCCAAAAGTCATCTGTTTCACGTGTGTCAATTTGAATGTGGTTCTTTACACGGCATTTAGAAGCCAGAATTACATATAAGATTGAAAGACTTGATATGGATAGCAATGTGAAATTTAACATATGAAAATAATGCACATTTTCAATATAACACGGAAAGACATCGAGTTGGAGCTGTATGTATCGCTATCACTTGAGAATTAGTCCCCTATCGACGATCGAGTATATGAGTGAGTAACACGACGCCGCCATGGAAATTCCTCCAGTTTTCAACCGTATTTTAATCAACAAACAATGTTAAATGGGCAATCGTCATAAGAGTGAAATACGCTTGAGTACGACGTACCACCGCAAACGAATTAACAACAAACAACATTATTTGTTCCTTTTTTATTGCGTGACCTTTGCAATTAACCTTTGACAAAGTGATGAGGACGTTTCCAGACTGAATTAATCGATTCAAATGAACACACAGACCCATTTCTGTGAACTTCCTGTGTGAAAAAATCTTTTTGAAATTGATTAAACCCCCTTGTGATACCCTTGAAATATCTCGGCGATTGAAACAGTCTTCTGTACATCGGTGATTTTATTTGCCCACCGGAAGTTTGAGGTGTGTGGAGTGTGGTGTGTGATGCGCTTTTTGAACTCGTTGCTGTTAGGGTAAGCCAGAAAATGCAGTTCCTGAGTTCTAGCCTGATAGTGCTGCTGTACTTACTAACAATCTACTAATGTCTGTCGACGACAGGCAGATTTAACGAAGTCAATAATTGATGTTGTTTCGAATAGAGTATGTTTGTGTCTCTCTGCTTGTACTGTAAACTGTAGTTTACTGCAGCAATTGCTGCCAGTGATGAGCATGGTTGATCTCCCTCGAACACAGTAGATCGGCTGTAGTGACTAACCCATAACATGTTGATCAATGACATTCTTAGGTTTTATGGGAGAAGCTAAAGTTTTTTCTTGTCAAATACAAGGGTTGTGAATTAGCGTACAATGGCTTAGTGATGTATACATAACTCTATGAATGAGTACCACAATACTCAACTGATTGATGTAGTATCTCAAATGTACATATAATAAATACTGTTTATTAAAGGTTTGTTTATTTGATTGGTGTTTAACGTCGTACTCACGGGTATTTCACTTATATGACGACGGACACAATACACACTTCATTAAAGAAGGGGAAGACAGCTTTCGCTTACATTGCTTGTGTTTATTTCTGTTAGCCAACCATATGGGTGCTCACTATTTATTCAACTGAAATGTAGACGGGTAAAGGTTAACAGTGAGTGAATACTTATTTCGTCAAATCGATGGACTCCGCCAAGTTTGTCCAAAACTATACAGCCTGGCCGCGGCTAGTATATGTACAAGGTTAGGTAACACACTAAAAGTTATTTTCCGATGAGATAATGAAGTATACTGAACCTATACTGTATAATGGAATGACGCTTTATCGTGGAAAGTTTTCGCTTAGTTATGGACAATCTTTTATGTATTGTGGAATATCTTAGCAACAAGTTTTTGCTTCACTGCGCATTGTTCTTTTCATATTGTATGGTTGTTGTTTTTCCCTCGTTTGCATGTTCCTTGATCACGTGTTTGTCCTGGTAAAAGAAAACGCCAAAAACATTTAACATTACGTTATCATGCATTATGATCCATCTTTTAATATTAACAGAAAAAGTCTTAACAATGACAGCCGTCGTTTTGCGGAAGTTCCCGCAAAACTTGGGGTTCTTGGGGTTCTCTTAGATATTGTTGTCAATGGTGCTAAGGGGTGATTTCTTTCATTCATTGGACTGGCACGTCATCGTTTGAATGAAATAACGATAGGGCCTTAAACCTAAATAAAAAAAGGCGACAAATACAAACGGTAGTGTCACTAATACTTCAATTTAACTGATATAAAACATGAATTTCTTGGTTTCCACTTATTGTTTTGGGATATTGATTTTTCCGTTCATGATGCGCCGAAATGTAGAGATTAAAATAAATTTGTTGTTATTCTGAGTTACTGTACTCTTGTGTTAAATTGGTATGTCAGTTGAAACTGAAAAAACCTATTCAATAAGTATGATCAAATATAGTGAATAGGAAGATCATATAATGGTTGTGTAGCAGAGATCCTGCAGAGTTATATTACAGTCACAATCGGATGTGAGGTATCTCAACATACTATATCAAACAAATCATTTTAATAAACATTATTCAACTAAAGATTGATTGATTGATTGATTGGTGTTTAACGCCACATTCAGCGGTATTTCAGCTACGCTGTGGCGTGAACATGTAGT
>JARFOD010148653.1:0-12638 GCA_031763545.1 Mopalia muscosa | reverse complement strand
TGCATATCTCCGTCAGTTTGAATAATTATTAGTAGAAAACTTGGCACAATTTTAACTATTGGACAATATTTCAATGACGTCATAATTTCAAGATGGCGACTTTTACTTTACCCATTTGTTATTTATCAAATGGATGTGTAACTTCCATGCAGTACTGGGAATCTAACTGTATTTACTTGGCTATGTATACAAAAGACATAAAAAAAATAAATCCTAAACATGAGACGTCTAGTCGGATCTGATTTAACTGGGCAGGGATAGGGGTAATATGATTCCACATCGAGTGACTTATTCACAAAGCGGTCTTAATCAATCGTCATAGCGACTAGGACAGAAGCCATTGTGTCCTCGTTGAATTTTCTATCAACCTACAAGTAGGCTGATATCGCTTCTTTGTTGACTTGTTTACATTGCAATTATGTAAACAAAACTTAAATACTTATTTGTTTCCAACTGTCTAAAATGACCATAGTATAAGCTTAAGAAAAATCTATATCATGTTCTGACGTTACAAGGTTTCTTACATAAGAATTCAAATATGTACATAAACATATTGTGAGTTTGATTTAAAACAAATCTTTTACTGTTCTGTTGATAAAATGCCAATCTATATACTTCATTTTATTGGGTTTTTTGCCTCTTTCTGTCCAATGAATGTAAATGAAAAATAAATTACCCCCCCCCACCTAAAAAAAAAACAAAAAAAAACAACAAACAACATTCTCATTATAAATTTATAAAATGGCAACAGTTACTCTTTTACTAGAGATCGACTTCGTTTTCAATCCAAATGCTGGTTTTCACAGTTGGTGAACGTGTTGGCGGCGGATGGACAGCGTATCCAACGAGGGGTCCTTTTCTCCTTGAACATTGTCTGCGGGCCTCCTGTCTTAATCGCTGGCTCAATATATGCTGTAATCAAGGTGGGGCCCCTCAGCCTTCTAGGGTCCATTGTATTTGCCCTGGAGATTCTGATTATTGTAAGTCTGCTGATTTTAGTACATTATTCACTTGTCTTCTCCTTTTTTTTCCTCACTCTTAGTTCTTTACCGAAGGCGTATGCCGTCGAATGGCGTCGATTTGGAAAATGCTTGTATTCGCATGGGAGACAAGGGTACCCCTTCTGCAATAGATAGGCCTATATTGGTTTAAACAGTATTTATTTCCATAAAGAAAGGAAATTGGATTGGCGAACAGGCATGGCCTATATAGGCCTATATTGACGTTGCCGTCAGAAGTGCCATAAGAAGGGCCATAATTTTGAGATGACCATGAAGTTATATGCTGTCTTATCTCATCACCTTAAATCATTTGTTTCTTCGTCGAAGCTAGCTACGTATAGCCAAGAATAACATTGAGTCAAACTATGGATACCAGGTGGGCCATATTAAGTTCTTAAGAAAACAAAATCAACTTATTCGATTTGTGGATTCGGTTCACGAGTTGCTGATGTATCATGAAGCTTGTCCTGATGTACAATTAAAGAAGACGACCAAAGGGGATTAGGGCGGTTCCCGAACGCAATAATCACTTACCCAGTTTCTCCTTATTTTAATGTCATTTAGTTAAAACTATAAACTCGATACATAAATAAGTTTGTCAAAATCTGACATACATGTACATAAGGTTTGAAAGGGTTTAATCGACTCTAACCCACACCAGGATTTCTAGTTTGGCCAATATAAGCCTTTCATTCTAATTATCATTACTTTATATGACTCCAAAACAAGGACTCGTGTTAACTCACTATACTAGCTTTACAGAAGGCTGGCAGTTAACTAACTGTAAAGATAATAAACTGAGTAGGCTCAATAGTAGGCTACTGTTCTTTTGGTTCCAGTTCAACACAGCCCACTTGATGGGAAAGTTACGTCGACACGCCGCAGCAATTACAGACAAAAGGGTAAGAGTTTACCAAATCTTGCTTGTCACTTTATAAATAAGTATTTTACATCTTATAAAAGCTGAATGTGCACTAAATTAGTTTTCTGTTATTTATATGATTCAAAGGAAAATTGCTCATGAAGAAAATAAAACAAATTCGAGTGGGAAACTCCTTCTGTGATTCTGCTCTTTATTTTGGCCTCTCTCAACCACTCTGAGATCTAACAGCATCTGGTCAAAAGGTTTTCATTGCCATAGATGTTCTCTACGGAGCTATTCAACAGACAGCGCCCCCTCTTATCAAGGCTAACGGTATTCATTGCCATAGAAGTTCTCCACGGAACTATTCAACAGACAGCTTCCCCTCTTATCAAAGCTGACGGTATTCATTGCCATAGATGTTCTCCACGGAGCTATTTAACAGGCAGCTTCCCTTCTGATCAGGCTTACGGTATTCATTGCCATAGATGTTCCTCATTGAGCTATTCAACGGGTAACGCCCCCTCTTATCAAGGATCCCGGTGCGCTATAGACTATACTGTAATGCTGCTTCCTTCCATCTGGACACCATTCATCTTATATACGTTTAGATGTAAGGAAATCTATAACTCAAATGCCCAAATGCCTCCAATGTAGTATGTATTTATGTATTTATGTATTTATGTATTTATGTATTTATGTATTATGTATTTATGTATTTATGTGTTTATGTGTTTATGTATTTATGTATTTATGTGTTTATTTTCAGATTAAATTAATAAGTGAAATTCTCACTAGCATAAAGACAATTAAAATTCAAGCCTGGGAAAAATCATTCGCCGAAGCAGTATTGGGTAAGACGCTTTTTGTCTTCTAAATGTAGGCTTTTGGAGGTTTTTTTAAGGTTATCCGTCAAACTGCTATACATTGTACATGAAAAGCAATACCGTATATACTAGTTGTGTATCTTAATAAGCAACGGATGATTTCACAACGCACATATTTAGATAATTGATATTGATTTATTTTGTGCTCATCGCATGTATATGACGTACATACATAACGATTTATACATTTTTGCTGTTTTAAAAACTTCACACTGTTTTTTGCAAACCTTTTCTGCAGTAAAGCTTCTATGTTAAAACTTCTATGTTGTAGAATTAAGAGCGATAGTGCTTGAATATATACCACATAAACTATTAGCCATTCAAAAGTTTACATTTCAATTTCTTATTCTAATTTTTAAGATATCCGAAAGAAGGAACGAAGTATTTTGTTTAGAATCCGGATTTTACAGTCATTATCTACCTTTGCCTCTGGGTACGCTATGGTGTTTGGTCAAGTGCTTTCAATTATCGCCCTGATAATGGTCAGAACCCACGTGACTGCTGTCGAGGTGAGAAACGCTTTTATTGTACAGTTTATTTATAACAAAAACAATTATATTTAGACTACATTCAGGCTAGTTTCATTCAAATAGATAACATAATGGGTAATACAAATACGGTTTCTAAATACCGTACCGTTTTTAAGAATGTTATGTTTTATACCATTTTTAAAAAAATGGTACTTTTATTCCATTATTTAGAATGGCATGTTTAATACCATTATTACTGATGGTATGTTTTATACCATTATTAAGAATGGTGTGTTTTATACCATTTTTAAGAATGTATTATTATATATATTACGAATGGTATGTTTTATACCATTATTACGAATGGTTTGTTTTATACCATTATTACGAATGGTATGTTTTATACCATTATTACGAATGGTATGTTTTATACCATTATTAAAAATGGTATGTTTAATGCCATTTTTAATGTATTGTTATATACATTACGAATGGTATGTTTAATGCCATTTTTAATGTATTGTTTTATACATTATGAATGGTATGTTTAATGCCATTTTTAAGAATGGTAGGTTTTATATCATTTCGCTAAATCACATAGGTCCATGTTTTGTATTTTGCACAGATATATTTCGTTTGGGTAACGATAGTGTTGATTTTTACCGAAGCAAAGGATTTCAAATAATATTTGTATTTCGAATCTCCCAAAATTCTTGGAGAACTGTTTCATTGAATGAATTTATGACTTTGGACAATAATCAAAAACATAACCATTGGGCTAAACCGATCAGGATGTCTACTAAGTTGAGTATAGCTCCAAAAAGGCAATTGTTACTGTCAAAGGAATTTGTATCTTTGTGCTGAAGCTACAGGAGACAGCGCAACATTTTTTTCAACCTAATAATGATTAAAACCTCTTAAGTTTGCTTCAAGTACTACTATTTTGTCAAGATATCTTTAGAACTCTCTCAAAAATAATTTATCTTTCAGATATTTTCCCTAATAGCCGTGTTAAGCTCACTGAAGATAGCGGTTGAGTTGATGCCGAGCGCTATGAAGGCTATCGCTGACTTCCGAGTGGCGTGCCAACGGATCAAGGTAACTATGAAATGGTACAAGTTATACATACAAGCTCCAAATCGTTATTTATATTACACTGTATCAAATGTTACGTATTTTGCTAACAAGCTCCATATCGTTACAAATGTTGCATATTATAATTAGAAGTACTAAATCTTTACAAGTAATACATGTTTTACCAACAAGCACTTAAAACGTTACAAATGTCTCATGTTATACTAACAAGCACTAACTCGTTACAAATGTCACATATTATTCTAACAAGCTCCAAATCGTTATAATTACAAGTACTAAATCATTACAAATAATACATGTAAGACTTACAACGACTAAAACGTTACAAACGTTACATAATATACTAACAAGTGCTAAATCATAACAAATTTTACATGGTATACTTAAAAGAACTTAATCATTACAAATGTCCAATGTTATACTAACAAACAATAAAACGTTACAAATGTTACATGTTATGTTAACAGGTACTAAAACGTTACAAATGTTACATGTTATGCTGACAAGCACTAACACGTTACAAATTTTACATGTAATGCTAACAAGCACTAAAACGTTACAAATGTTACATGGTAAGTTAACAGGTACTAAAACGTTACAAATGTTACATGTTATGATAACAGGTACTAAAACGTTACAAATGTTACATGTTATGCTGACAAGCACTAACATGTTACAAATTTTACATGTAATGCTAACAAGCACTAAAACGTTACAAATGTTACATGGTAAGTTAACAAGTACTAAAACATTACCAATGTTACATGTTATGTTAACAAGCACTAAAACGTTACAAATTTTACATGTAATGCTAACAAGTACTAAAACGTTACAAACGTTACATGTTATACTAACAAGTACCAAATCGTGAAAATTGTAACAAAAAAGGCTTAATTGCATATATACACCTCACACTTGTTCAACTAGAATGCACATGTTTGAAATGTTTAACAATTATAAAGCAGCGATGGGGTTGTAAAAAGAATTGTGCCTGAGGCAATAAAACGGTTTTCCTGTAACAAAAAATCTGTTCACTTGAACTTGAATCACAGAGGAAAACATTTAAATTCCTCTCTCCCTTAAAGGGACAGAATTTTCGCCGCAAATCATGCATGTTCCTATTATTAAAAAAGCCTCATCCAATAGTGATTATAAAATGTCCAGCTCGTCCTATTTCCATATGTTGTCAGGTAGTTTTGTTGTTAGACGAATACAACCCGCCACTAGAGTTAACAGATATTGATGACATCGACAAATATTGTGTGAAGTTCCATCGAGCCAGTTTCGCCTATGTCAAGTATATGGATGAAGTGGACAAAAGGGGAGATAATTCACATGATACTGCGCAGGACGAAGAAGAGGGGAAGACGGAGGACACTGAAAAAGACACGGAAGAGGACACCAACGCTGCTATTAAACCTAGTACGTTTCCGAAAAAAATATTTATGTTTGTCACATTCCGACACGATTCCCTCTTTAAACTGTATTTTTTTTTATTATTCGCTTTTACTTTAGTTCTGATCTTCAAATACATTTCCATGTAGCTCACCCTGATAGTCGTCAACAGCAATTATAACGTCTCCTTGATGCGGGAATATTCAAATTCATCAGCTACCTTTGGAGTTTTTTCCTTTGACTCTTGATTCCATGTTCCTTCCCTGGTTAATCATATGACTCAAACGAAAATAAGCAATGTGTGTCTTTTTTGTGGCTCTGAGTGTATTATTATTATAATTTTCCTAAATGTACCACCTCATCTTAACTTTACTGATAACATTACTAAAAACTTAATCTTTGCTTATCTATTAAGACCAGTCTAACAAACAACGGATTTTGTTTAAGCGGTATCTATATTGGCGTTGTGTGCTGATTTATTTTGCGACTTCAACATTAAAGTTTTTTATAATGCAGAGTGGACGAAAAGCTATGGCACTCTCCATGGCCCCAGTAACCCGGTAAACGGTTCCGACATTGTAAAAACAAAAAAATACAAGAAGAAAGACAACCCGGAAGAGAAGATTATACCAGCGCTACATCGCTTAAACTTTGCTATTGAAAAGGTCAGAATTTTTCTGGTTCTTAAATACATACAATCCAATTTACAATATATGAATACTATAGCGCCTAAAATTAACCAGGGGGCCATTCCACAAAGCAATCTTAGCCTATTAAAGGTCATCTTAATTGTCTCGGTGGCCAGTTCTGAAGGCATTGTGTCGCCATTGTAATTAGGATGAACTTCGTCTAAGGTCGCTTTGTGGAACAATGACCAGGACTTGTAATCCATAAAGCCTTGTTATATGTTAAAAAACGACAATTGAAAATTTAAGTAAATACTGTTGCTGTTGAATAACCAATCACGCAGCAATTCTGCATAACTTCGTGTTTTTTTGAAGATCAGAATATATCGTTTGTTGTTAATCTCACCAGTTATCCTCCTTTTGTTGCAGTCAACAATTGAAAACAGAGCTTCATGAAACTGTCTTACATTGAATGTTGAATATTAGCCTGTCTTTGCCCGAATATGAATAACGCATATTTTCTATTTCCGTTGTAAGAGATGCATGGCGCAAGGAGTTACTCTAGTACTTGGTATATTTAATATCGGTATTTAAGTTAGATCCAGGTATCGCCAATATTGTAGAGAGACTGGCCAATTTCAGGATCTCTGCTCAAAAGATCTAGGCTACTACCCTTAAGATTTCCTTGGCTTGTTCTGTTAACTATTCGTAGCATTATTTACGCATGGCTGAATATTTGAAATAATGTAGAGTTGAGAGGGAGCTTATTGTTGCCCTGTAGGTGCTCTCAGGGCTAATGAGAAACATGAAGCTGTAATCTTTGTGACGTGTTTGTATTGCATTCTGTCTCATATACATGTAATCAGTGTTTATGTTTGACGTTTTAGGGCCGTTTAATCGGAATATGTGGAGCGATTGGAACAGGCAAGACTTCTCTCCTGTTATCTATACTAGGAAGGGTATGTATGCTTAAATTAGTTCATATATATTTATAAGATAAGCAGAAACGCTTACAGGCTTATTGGATTCTAACTCTTCAAACTTTGTATCCACTGGGTTTTATTTGGTAACCAAGTAAGGGGTATAAAAGAAATAATTCCATTTGTTTTCCAATATGACCAGCCAAGCACCCAGTTTGCTAATCTCCTTTCACAGGAATATCGAAATATTGTACCTTAAATGTCTACTTATTTGTCACAAAGACCCATTATGGCATACAAGGGAAACACAAATATAAAGGACCTTCTGGTTAAGGCGAGACTTCCCTCTGTACTGAGTTGTAGCACTCATTCTCTTTAACAGACACATTCATTGGTTAATCTCTATATTTCCGAAATACTAATTAGTAAGTTCTTTAATAGGCATATAGAAGTCGGTGTATAGATAACTTGATAAAGTTGGGAGTATCTCCAACGAAACGTCAGGTCCACTATAACAAAGAAGTTGTTCATCCATAAAATTGTCCTGAGTTACTAATTAGTAGGCTGATTTATTCCTAGCCAATGACGTATATCAAGTTTGTTACATTTTTAACAATACTGTATACACCATATAAATGATCATTACTTTCCATCCAGTTATCTGTAGGTAACAGATAACAAAACTCGAGAATAAGTTCTATTAAAAAGCCGGTCCCTGGGAGTTTTCTAGAACATAAGATGATTCATTGATTTTTGTGAATCTACATCCCTGTGTCAGTGTGATTGCTTTTTATAAATATTTATAAGATATAATAACACAGAAAAATTGAATATGGATAAATTCTTGGATTATTGCAACAAAAATTGACACAATCACAGCCATAACATGTTAAGTGTTATGATGAAGCTGGAAAGTAAAATTATATTTCTTCAGTGCCCAGTTAAGTCAGATTTGCTAGACGCCAAACAAACTGCCCGTAGCCAGAGTCAATCAACTTGTTTGACAATTGAAGTTATCTTTACAGATGAAAGTATTGTCTGGAAGTTTTGGCACTCATGGTCACGTGGCATACGTCCCACAACAGGCCTGGGTTATAAACGCAACGCTAAAGGATAATATCGTCTTTGGCTATCCACTTGACGAGAAAAGGTCAGCTTTTACAACCATCCAAATAAATCAAACCATGTTGGAAAAGTATTTTTGATTTTATTATTAAATGTCCATTTTTAAGAAGACCATGATTTTATATTTTCTTTATTGTTCTGAAGGCACCATAGTTGTATAAAATTCATTTTTCGGGATCATAAATGCTGTTTTGAAATTTGAAATGATCGTTTCTAAATACCTCTTTTGTTCCAACACAGCGACACATTTCCGAATTTTCTAATTTCTTTTATATTAAATTAAAGTCTTGATACTTCGAATGCTCACTTTTAAATTGTTTTTTTTTTGTTTCAATAAAAACAAAAACAAGACTTACACTTGATAAGTTAAGCCTTCACCAAATTTTCATCACTGTGTTATTTTGTTCAGGTACCAGGAAGTGTTAAAGGTGTGTTGTTTGATTGATGACATTAGCCTTCTACCTGATGGTGAAAACACTCAGGTAGGATAGGGTCAAAGAATAGCCATATACCATTACCTCGAGAAACCAAAAGTAGTAATTTGAGTCAAATCAGAAACAAGAAAACAGATCGTGGAATATTCTGTGAAAATCAATAGCTATTTTATTAAATTAAATATGTTAGATTTTTACTTATTTTAGATTAGAGAAGAATGTTTTTATTGTAACAAAATTCGTCTACCATTCCGTTAATCAATCAATCAACCAGTCAGTCGGTTGATTTATTATGTAAACAGTTAATCAATGAATCAATGAATCGACCAATCAATCAATCAATCAATGAATCAATCAATCAACCAACCAATCAATCAATCAATCGATCAAATAATAACTGATTGTATTACTCAATGAAACATAGATCGGAGAACGTGGTGTAAATTTGAGTGGTGGTCAGAAGCAGAGAGTGAGTCTAGCTCGGGCTGTCTATAGTAACCGGGACGTGTATCTCCTAGACGACCCGCTTTCCGCCGTCGATAACAGGGTCGCTACAGCACTATTTAACCACTGCATTAAGAAGACATTGAAAGGGAAAAGTGTATTACTGGTCACACATCAAGTTCGGGTGAGGAAAAGATGTCCCGTGTTTAATTTTTATTAAATTGCATATATTTGTTCTTAAGGGACCCGTAATTGAGAAAAACTGCGTCAATGTAAGAACATTGCTTGTGCGTTATTCGCCTACCCTGTCTTACTGGAAAAATATGTCTTTTGTATGGAAAATATTTCCCATGAATAACCACTACAATTGCCAATATGAAAACGAAAGTGTGGTGTTATTCTCGGGTAAAACACTCATTCACCTGGTTTAAAATAACACACAAGGTTTAAAAAACAAACTAATTCAACGACAACAACGAAAAATGATGTCTGGAAATATAGCAACCGCTTTGACAGGATCTGTTTGATTGAATTGACATAAATGAAGAGCCTGTAGACGGGTTGTGCCTACTTATTCTCAGTATAATCTGTTGTTCCTTTAACGCATTTTGTTGGTCTTCTTAAATTTGCTCTATTCTTTTTTATTCTCGCTGGAAGAAAGTGATTTGTAAACAGAACAGTTTTCAATAACACTTCATTATAAAATAAGGTGTTTTATCTCTTTGTTTTAGTTTTTGTTTGTTTGTTTGTTTTAGTTTTTGTCGGAGTGTGATAAAATTATATTTCTGATGCATTCTGGGATCGCTGCTGATGTAACGCATGCGGAGTTATTACAGTCAAATACGGAATATCACGAGATGATTCGATCAGTGGCTGGAGAAGAGAACAGCAAACATGGACGACAGAATGGTAAATATGCAGGATTCTACGCGTATTTTCTGAAAAATGTTAAGAGTTATCGTACTAATTATATATGGCCGAAGACGAGAGTCCAATATTATCTCCGTATCATTATGAGTCTCTGACGACGGAATGATTAAGATGACCCCTTAATATCCGCGTACTTTCAAAGCTATCCTGGTCTTGGTAACAAGGTCTAGACAATATCCAGAACAACAAATGTATTATTGAGCCATTGACTGGATAAATGGGTTTATCTCCTATTTCAGGTCAAAACGGAACACCAAAAGTGCACGACGAAAAAGCAGAGACTAAGGTTACTGGTACAGAACAAAAAGGTTAGTTGTAAAGAATTTGGTTACATCACAATCACGTGCAAAGTGCTCAATAACTGGCTCAATTATCTCACAAGATAAAGCGACAAGAGATAACCATGTATCTAAAGCTTTGTGTTTTGTTATGTGATGGGCAGATATCTCGATATTGGTTAAACGGCTACAAGTTACAAGTTTAATCCGGATGGGATATTTGTTCATATGAACTGGTTAAATGTGGAGTGAGCATACAATTGCTTTATCTGGATTGGACACGTCAATTCCCATGAATTTGATGAAATAAGTTTAATGTATTACTTAATGAACGTCGTCTTTTCAATCCGAATCGGATCCGCTCACATGAAAATTAATCCCGATATCTTTTTCACTTTGGTTCAAAAGAATTAATATAGATGGGAGTCTTAATATAACCTGGTAACAAATTCAACAGTTTCCTTACACATGTCTACTGCTGATTTCATTTCAGATACAAAAAAAGTATCCGAGTCCGAAGAAGTGACAAAAGGTGGTATTAAAGCGAAGACAATTCGGACATACATCAGAGCTGCCGGAGGATGTGCAGCCATTTTCGTTGCGATGTTGACATGCGTATTGTTCGTCTGCAGCCAAGCATTTCCTGTTTGGTGGCTAACATTCTGGCTCCATGTAAGAAAACATAAACTAGGAAATTCTGACTGGCTAACACGATTTACCAAGGACATAACTGATTTGTGCTTACCTATAATATGAAATGTGAGGGGTGTCGACGTCCACAGTTAACAAAGGAACTGCTCTCGTATCTTTTATCTTTGTTATTTTTTTGTCCACCACTAGTAAGGGGGGGGGGGGGGGGATTAAAAACGCTACTCGGCGTCTGTCCGTTCGTCCGACCTCCCGTCCGTCCGTCCGTCCGTCCGACACAAATGCTTGTGAACATGCTAGCTTGAAAACAAATTCATCGATTAACTTCAAACTTGGTATGCAACTTCCTCTTGTTAACATAACAGATGGTATTGCAGTTCACCAAATTCCGTTTAATGAAATGGCCGTTATTACATAATTTAGCATATTCATGCCTGTATGTGTTGTGAACACGATAATTAGAGAATAAATTCACGCATATTTTTTAAACTTGGTATGTAGCCATTATTTCATAATTTTAGCATATTCATGTCTAGGTGATGTGAACGTGATAAGTAGAGCAAAGTTTAAACTTTGAAAATAGCTTCCTGCTTTTAAGACAATGGATCAGATTGAATTTGCTGTCCGCATTAAGACAAATGTTGGGATTTTATATCTACAAATTGCGCAAAACAAAATGGCAGCCATTGCATAATTTTAATATATTTCAAACTTTGAAAATAGTTTCCAAACTTTGAAAATAGTTTCCAAACTTTGAAAATAGTTTCCTCCTGTTAAGAAACTGATGGGATTGCATTTCACTTAATTCCACAAACAAAAATTGCCATCACTCAAATTCAAATATATACTTCAGACTTTTTTCTGTTACTACTACAGATGTGGTTGTATTTCACTAGGTTACACCACAAATATGGCCGACATTGCATCTTGCACCAAAATAGTGATCAACACCATAACTTTTACTCTTTGGTTCTTTGAAGAAAAAAATAGTTCTCAAACAAAAGTTGGAAAAGGTGATATCACTGGGATTATGAGCATATATTTTTTAAAAAAAGCTTCTATCTTTTTTTCATTTTATTGGATGTGACGGGTCTTTTAGCCACTGCTAGCATCTCCACAGGATAAATATATTTTTGTAATAAAAAGAAAACAGCTTATATACTAGTAACTATTTATCAAGAGAAACAAATATTATATTAACTTTCAGTATTCCCATTATTTTGATTCCACAGACTTCAAGACGAGAGAAGATCACCGTGAGAACCAGATACTTTGATATGTACATGATCATATACGGATGTAGCGCGGTGGGAGTGGTGGTGTTTGGCCTCCTGTCGGCGTGTATCATTGCTAATGTAAGTATCAACCGTAATCCCATCACTGCCTCCATTGGAAAAATTTATGTGTAAGAACATTATTATTTGGCTCAGTGGTTCGGAGTGAATTCCAGAAACCATTAGTTCCACTGAAGAGTTTAACATAATACACAAGTAGTGTAATTCCGAAAAACGATAACTTCATTT